>CBVK0100603275.1:0-16932 GCA_900067695.1 Picea abies | reverse complement strand
AATATCTGTTTACAGTAGACATTGTACAAGGTTAGAATTTACATTTGGTTGTTGAGCTTACCTTCCACTTCAATCATATGTGACTGAAACTCAACTTGCTTGTTGTCTAGGGCTACATAGATCCTAGGTACATTTTTTCACATGTCCTCCATTGTATCAGCTTGTTGTACATTGTGAACATACCTCACTTTATCACCTTTGTGAGGAAAATCTCTAAACATATGATCTCCCCCACAACCCCAACATTCAATAGATGGTTGCCTTGGTATTTTCCACCTTGTATCAATCATTCTGGGTTCTCTAGAAGATGGTTGTCCCTGAGGATTATTTCTGAAGAATGGTGGCTTAGTTCCCTTCTTCCTTTGTTCCATATTTTTTTCTTCTTGTCTTCCAAAGTTTTTTGTAAAGTTGGCCTTTCTTTGTGTTGATCATAAAGACATTTATCTCGCCTTATGGTCTCCTCCAATTTTTTGGGATCATCATATTGTATCTTATCATTGATGAATGATGGAAACCCACTCAAATACCTATGAGTCTTAACTAGCTCATCCTTGATGAAAGAAACATACTTTAGCAGTTATAAAAACCTTCTTTCATATTCATCTATGGTCATGCTCCCAATCTTGAGTTAGAAGTACTCCTTCATTTTCTTATCATACTATCTCTTAGTCAAGTATTTCTTTTGAAAATACTTTTTGAATTCCTTCCTGGTAACATTTTTCTCATTAATTTGTTGCACCTACACAAATTGGTCCCACGACATGGATGCCTTTCCCTTGACCTGATAGATGGAAATTATTCCTTCTACATGTGAAGAGTAATTGTGCAACTGAAAATACTTCATCATGCCTAGCAGCCATGCTTCAACATCTTCATCCTTCTTGTGCTCAACATCAAAATTAGGAGGCTTGATTTTTTTCATTTCTCCTTGTAGCTCATTCACCCCAAACCTCCTCTTATGCTTCCTGACATGAGATGGACTTGAGCTACTGTTCTCTCCTAGTGGAATACCCCAGGGTGTGATGGTGATGTCTTCCAACACTTCTTGTTCTTCTCCTCTCATCAGGAGACCCGTGACTTCCTGATTTTCTTGAGCCATTCTCGTTATCCATATTCTTTTATATTATGTCCAAGCTCTACATTAACTTTATGTTGAAATCCTCATGTTTCTCCCTGGATTTAATAATCCTCTCATTATTAGCTGTATAGCTTTGGAAATCCTTTTGCAAACTTTTAATGGTCTCCACCAAGTTCATGTTTTCTTCCTTTCCTTCTCCATGACCATTTGAGTTTGTACCTTCATTACCCATATTGACATGCATTCCTCTAATCTCATTATCCTTGTTGTAAGCCCCCTGTGTATCTTCCATCCCTTTGAATTCTGTGTTGATCCTAGTCTGATCTAAATGTTGTTACCAACATAACCTATTAGGCTAATTGATTTATCAATTGCATGAAATTTTGAACAATTTTAATTCAGTATTGCATTAGAATTATTTCTTCTTATTTCTATAGAAAATGACTATCCAGATCGATTTTTTGGGTGAACAGGTTTATTCTATTGTTCAAGACCTTTCCAACACCTGATTTGGTGCAAAACCCCCTTCTCTCCAAAGGGATGCTCAACCTCCCGGTCTTGTATCTTTTGAAACACTGATTCTGAGTGACTCTTCGGGTTCCTATAGTTACCCAAAACCACTATACATACACAATCCCCTTTTTCCTCTGAATGCCCACGACTGTGATCGTGGGTCTATCCTTTCGCGATTCGGACTTCCGGGATATCCCGAGCTTGTCCTTCAACTTTTCCCGAAGCGCATTTATCCGAATCTCTGGACTCCTGCCATGTGTCTCTTTAGATTTTTCAGCTCCTCTATGGTTCAAGTTTCGTGACTTCGTGAAACTCTAAGCCTCTCATCCATGAACCTTCAAACTTCTCACTCCCAGATTCCTTAATCCACTGTCATGTGCTCTCCTTGCAATTAATGGCTGGGATCAGTTCGCGACTTCGGACTTCGTGACCCTTATTTTGTCAAGCCTTCAAAATTCTTGAACTTCGAAGTGCCAAAACACCTTATGACTAGCCTCCACGTAGTTCTCCCAGATCTAATGGTCTAGAATTGTTCGTCTCCCTCCGGAATGAATCTTGTCCATTGAATTTTATGGAAACTTCAGGGACTTCTCTCCTTGAAGACTTTATGTCGCTCTCCCTCCTAATATTTTCTTCTTCGACTTCCCTTTTGTTCCTATGAACACTCTCTTCGACGCTTAGCCTAAATCTCAACCTGTGCACACCTTGCAACAGGTTCTCTCCCATGCTCAACTCCTTTGTGGATGATTTCACACTCCTTGCGACTGTTCTCCAACAACTCTTCTCCTCTATGACTAAAATCAAACAATTTCCCCTTGAGCTCTCGATTTTGAAAACTCTGTCACACACTCCTTGCGGATGTCGATGCACTCCTTGCACATATAAACTCTCGCTATCTCTTCTGAGATTACGAGTCAATATAGACTCCGTCAATGCACTCCTTGCAGATGATATGCACACCTTTCACTCGCTCAAAGAAGAGAAACAATTGAGACTTATTCAATCTCCATAGTGAATCACATATTCAACTCTGTAATGCATACATGGATACAAGAACAAGGAATAATAGAGAAATGAAAATAAATAAAGAGTCTACCATTCACTCATTCAGATAGACACAATAATAACACACATTTGGGACAATATTCATCTTCTATATTCATTCAACTGAATTTAAATACATTCATACACTACTTCTTTGTATGTTCCAACTCTTGATTATAATGGAAATCTACACATTAGATTCAACAGACTCTTCTCGATAACAATACAAAGATTTATACAAAGGGACTCTTCGAGTTCTTCCCTCCAACTACTCTATGTTATCCTATCAAAAATAAAGGCTTTCAACTACTTAACATTTATTACAATAAATATTGAGTCAGATAGATAAAAGAGGACGTTCCAAATTTGTGTTGCGATCCTTCACAATAAAAAAAAAACACATCCCCCCCGTCGATCTTACGCGATGGCTCAGCCTCTAATCATTAAGGATGTTCATAGCTCAAAATGATTTGTCAGATATTACATTAATACACCGATCTTTGGAATTCAAAATATTTCAAAATACACGCTTAGTGCACCCAACTTTCCTCCACACATGCTTTGCTAGAAATGCTCCTGCATCATACTTCCCTGGATGAAAATTTCATTGAATCCTGTCGATGAGCTCTTTCACCAATCTTCCATGTTTCTGTATATCTGCTTCACCAACCCAACTGGCATCTTCTATTGGGTGTCCTTTCCACTCTACCAAATATTCAAAATACGTTATCCTTCTAGTCTTCTTACCAACTTGTTGATCTATGATCTTCGCCATCTATGGCTTCTCTGCTACAGGCATATGTTTCTCCCACCGGATCTTCCTTTGATCATCAAATCTTCCGGCTCCATCCTCCTTGTAAGGATACAAGTCAACAATGTTGAATATGGGTGATATAGCCACATCTTCTGGCAACTCTATTTCATAAGCATTCTCTCCAAATCTTCTCAGCATTTTACATGGCCCTATATTTTTCAATTTCAACTTATTATATGTTCCCCTCGGGAACCTCTCCTTCCTTAGATGTGCTAGAACTTGATCTCCAAATTCAAATTCAATTTTCCCCCTGTGTTGATCAGCTCTGCATTTATATTCATTGTTTCTCTTCTTCAACTATTCATTGATCTGGTTATGAAGTTCCTGCAACAAATTCTTCGGCTCCAACGCTTCTAGATTCGATCTGCCCCAAATATCTTAACTTCAACACTCCTCTCAGACTCATTCCATATACTATTTGAAATTGACTTTTTCCAGTGCCTCTATTCATTGAGTCATTATATGCAAATTTTGCTTGTGCTAGAATCTAATCCCACTGACTATGGTGCTCAGTGACCAAAATCCTCAGCAAATTTCCTAAGATTCTATTCACCACCTCAGTCTATCCATCCATTTGTGGGTGATATGCATAACTAAAAGAGATTTTTGTCCCCATATTCTTCCACAATGTCCTCTAGAAATGACCGACAAACTTGGTATCCTTGTCTGAAACTATACTCCTGGGCAATCCATGGAGTCTCACAACCTCTTTGAAAAAACAATTTTCAACATTCATTGCATCACTAGTCTTTTGGCATGGGATAAGGTATGCCATCTTTGAAAATCTGTCCACTACTACAAATATGGAATCACTCCCCCTTTGTGTTCTTGGCAATCCCAACATGAAATCCATGCTTATCGTATCTCAGGGCCTCTCTGGAATAGGTAATGGTTGATACAACCCAGTGTTTTTATTCTTCCCCTTGGCATACTAACAAATTTTACATTTGTTTACAAACATCTTCACTTCTTCTCTCATACCTGGCCAATAATATGAACCGTTTAATATGGAAAATGTTTTGTCATGGTCAAAATGTCCAGCTAGACCTCTGTTATGTTTTTCCTTCAACAAAATCTCCCTCATTGAACATCTTGGTATGTGCAACTGGAACCCTTTAAACAACAACCCATCTTGAATCAGATATTCATCCCATTGCCTTTTGTCTCTGAGCATAGGATTCACACATGCTTCATATGCCTCTCTGAAATCTAGATCACTATGGTACATTTCCTTAAGGTGATCAAACCCCAAGGTCTTGACCTGAAATTCCTGCAGAATCAAACTCCTCCTTCTCAATGCATCAACAAACTTGTTAGCATTTCCAAAAATATGTTTGATGACAAAAGCGAATTTTTTCATAAACTCTATCTACTTAGAGTGTCTCTGGTTTAATTTCTTGTGTCTGGTTATGAATTGTAGATCTTGATTATCGCTATACAAAACAAACTCCTTTCGTATGAGATAGTGCCTCCATTTCTTCAAGGGTTGAATTATGGCATAGAACTCTTTGTCATATGTGGAGTACTTCTTCTTGGCCACATTCATATTCTCATTGAAATATGCAATAGGTCTATTGTCTTGGCTTAAGACCACTCCAATTGCAACTCCACTCTCATCACATCTCACCTAAAACGTCTTTTCAAAATCCGGTAATACTATAATTGGTTGTTCAATTATCTTCTCCTTCAATATGTTGAAGCCCTTCTCAGCCTCTTCTATCCATTTGAAATACTTGTGTCTTTTCTTCACTATATCCATCATCTAAGCACTAATCCCACTAAAATTTCCTATAAACTTCTGATAGAAACTTGCTAATCCATGGAAGCTTCTCACCTCAAAGATATTTCTTGGTGACAACCATTCTCTGATTTCTTTCACCCTTTCGGGATCCATATTCAACTGATTTGAAGAAATCACAAAACCCAAACATATGAGTTATGTCTTCATGAAAGAGGAATTTTTTAGATTAATCAACAATTTCTCTTGTTGTAACCTCTTCATCACCAACGTCAAATGCCTCAAATTCTCCTCTTTAGTCTTGCCAAAGACTAGTATATCATCCAGATATACAATCATGAATTTTCCAATTAAATCCTTCGACACTTCATTCATTATCCTCATAAAAGTACTCGGGGCATTCGTTAAGATGAAATTCATAACAAGCCATTCATAAAACCCCTCATTTGTCTTGAATGTTTTTTTCCACTAATCTCCTTCTCTCATTCTTATTTGGTGATATCCAATTTTCAAATCTATCTTTGAAAAATAATTCGCTCCACTCAAACAATCCATCAAATCATCTATTCTTGGAAATGGAAATATGTATTTGATGGTGATCTTGTTTATGGCTCTTGAGTCTGTAAACATTCTCCATCCTCCATCCTTCTTCGGACTCAACACAATAGGTACTGCACATGGACTCAATATTTCTCTAACCAATCCTTTTTCTAATAGATCTTGAACCTATCTCTTCACCTCCTCATTCTCTTGAGGTGTCAACCTATATGCTGCTTTGTTTGGCAAGTTTTCCCATGGTACCAACTCAATGTGATGACTGATACTTATGATATGTGGCAATGAGCTTGGTAACTCATCCACTACTATATCTACAAAATTCTCTAACAGTTCCTGAAATTCCTCAGGCAAATATTCCATCAAAATACTGGTAAGGATAACCCTTGGCTTCCTCACTACAACAAATTGCATCTCCTGTTCCTTCTTTACTTCATTAATTAGGAGTTCCTTCCCACTCATCAGAAGTATACTTGTGCTAGCTTCATCCTTTACCTTCTTTTCTTGAATTGGCAACAACATGTGTGTCCTACCATTCTTCTCTAAGGTTTAAGTATTTCTCCTCCCATCATGAATGGAATTCCTTTCATACTGCCATGGTCTTCCCAAAAAAACATGACATACATCCACGGGAATCACATCACACAGAATTTCATCCCTATATCCTCCTATCTTAAATTCAATAAGGCATTGTTTAGTTATTGTTACTTGATGACCTTTCTGCAACCATGAGACTTTATATGGTGTCGGGTGTGTAGTCGTCTCCAGCTCTAGCTTCTCCACCATCTCTGTGGATACTAAGTTGTCAATGCACCCACTGTCAATTATCACCTTGCAAAATCTATCTTTCATTTTGCAAGATGTCATGAACAAATTGTTCTTTTGTGTTGGATTTTCAGTCTCTGGCTCTTGCTTCAAAGGAACCTTCTCCATCATCAAGGACTTCCCATCCTTCAAACTTTTTGCCTCAACATATCTCTTATGTTCTTTCTAAATGTGAGCTTCACCTCCCTCTCGAGACAATCCTAAGACATGTGTCATGTTTTTCCACAGGCATAACACCTTACTTCTCCTCCTCTGCCTCTTCCTCTTCCTCTGGAAAAAGAATTTATACCACCACTATGTCATCCTCAGGAACTTCCTCCTCTCTCAAAGTGACATTGTGGTTTATCTGCCTTATATTTTGGCTTTCATGTTTTATCCTGGGAAATTCCTTTGCCTCTATTCAAGCTTCGACCTCTATTTTGTTGACTCTGCTTCCTGGCCAACTTCTCTTCTACTTTCAGCACAATTTGATACGCATCCTCTATTGTTCTGAATGTCACCATGCTGATTTCATCCTTGATATCATATATCAGGTTAGTGATGTATTTGGAAACTTTCTCTTCATCTCTCTCTATCAAAACCTGATGTTCAGTCTGTATAAATACTCTGTGTACTCCTTCACAGTCATCCCTTTCTGTCTCAGGTTCTACATCCTTCTGAACAGATTTCTCTGGTAATCCTTGGGTATGAATTTTTCCTTTAGCTTGGCTACCATTTGATCCCAAATCTTAATATTTTTTTATCCCTTTCTCCTCCTGTCACCCTACAATTCATCCCACCACAATGTTACATATCCCTTCAACCTAGTGACAACATGACTCACCTTTTTCTCCTCCTCGACATATTCATAGTCGAAATACTTGTCCATTTCTCATAACCAATCAAGCAATTCCTCTATGTCTATATTTCTTTCATACATTGGGACATTGATCTTCTCTCTGACTCCCAATTTGACAATCACTTTCAACAAGCGTTCTTCCGCAGCATCCTCAGCTATAGCTTCTTTGACCTCTATTTCTTCATTTTCTTCATCACTGACATCTCCAGCATCAAGTGCTCTCCTTTGTGTTGTTTCCATGGCATATAGCCTTGCACTTAATTCTCTCATATCCCTTTCCATAGCTCTATTTTCTACGGGTGGCTTAGCACGTCTTCTAGGCGACATTTTGTTGATGCTTCAGATACCTCTTTCTATATAAATCAATTTTTTATTCTGCTCTGATACCACTCTTGGCAATAACCCCCTTTCCTCCAAAGAGATGATCGATCTCCCACTCTTGGATTGTTCAAAAAACTGAGTTGGAGTGACTCTTTAAGTTCCTATAGTTACCCAAAACCACTATACATACACAGGCCCCTTTTTCCTCTGAATACCCATGGGTATAATCATGAGTCTATCCCTTCACGATTCAAACTTCGGGGAAATATTGAGCTCTTCCTTCAACTTTTCCTGAAGTTCATTTCTTTGAATCTCTGGACTCTCGCCACGTGTCTCTTCAGATTTGTCGTCTCCTCTATGGTTTGGGTTTCGCGACTTCGCAAAACTCTAAGTCTCTCACCCATGAGCCTCCGAACTTCTGAATCCTAGATTCCTTAATCCGCTGCCACATGCTCTCCTCACAATAAATGGTTAGGATCAATTCACAACTTCGGACTCCGTGACCCTTCTCTCTTCAAGCCTTCAAAATTCCCAAACCTTGAAGTGTGAATGCCTTACGGCTATCCTCCGCGTAGCTCTCCCAAATCTGATGGTCTAGAATTGTTCGTCTCCCTTCGGAACGAATCTTGTCCACTGACTTTGATGGAAACTTCAGGGACTTCCCTCCTTAAAGAATTTCTTCCACTCTCCTTCCTAAGATTTACTTCTTTAAAGAATTTCTTCCACTCTCCTTCCTAAGATTTACTTCTTTGGCTTTCTTCATCCTTCAAAACATTTTCTTTTCACTTAGTCAAAATACTGAACTATGCACAATTTGCAATGGGTTCTCTTCCACACTCAACTCCTCTGTGAGTGATCTCGCACTCCCTGTGATTTTTCTCCAATGGATCCTCTCCTCTGTGACTAAAATCACACAATTTTCCCTTGATATATCGAGTTTCAAAACTCTGTCACGCACTCCTTTTGGATGTCGATGCACACCTTGCAGATACAAACTCTCATTGTCTCTTCTTAGATTACGATTCAAAACAAACTTCATCAACGCACTCCTTGCAGACCATATGCACACCTTGCACTCACTCAAAGAAGAGAAACAATTGAAACTTATTCATGCACACCTTGCACTCACTCAAAGAAGAGAAACAATTGAAACTTATTCACTCTCCACAGTGAATCACATATTCAACTCTGTAATGCATTAATGAATAGAAGAACAAGGAATAACCTAGAATTGAGAAAAAACAAAAAGTCTACCATTCACTCATTCAAGTAGACACACTAATAACACAAATTTGGGAAAATATTCATTTACTATATTCATTCAACTGAACTTACATACATCCATACACTAGTTCTCTGTATCTTCCATCTCTTGACTACAATGGAAATCTACACATTAGATTCAACAACCTCTTCTCGACAACAATACAAAGCTTTATACAAAGGGACTCTTCGAGTTCTTCCCTCCAACTACTCTATAACTATCCTATCGAAAATAAAGGCTTTCAACTACTTAACATTTATTACAATAAATGTTGAGTCAGACAAATAAGAGTGGATGCTCCAAATCTATGTTGTGATCCTTCACATTATAGCAAAATGCATCCCCCCCATCGATCTTATGCGATGGCCCCGCCTTTGATCATTAAGGATGTTCATAACTCAAAACTCTTTGTCAGATATTACATGAATACATTGATCTTTGGAATTCAAAATATTTCAAAATACTCTCTTAGTGCACCCAAATGTCCTCCATGCATGCTTTGCTGGCGATGCTCCTACATCAATAGAGTACAAGTATCATCATGTTCTTATCTTAAATTCAAAAATACAATGTATCAACTGATTCACTTCGCTGAAAACCCACCTTTCGTAGGTAATCATCCATTTTTGCATAGAAAGATTGAGGAGATTGCCTCAAGCCATATAAATCCTTCACAAGTTTGAAAACTTTATGTTCTTGTCCTTATACTTAAAATACTAGTGGTTGAGTCATGAAAATATCTTCCTTTAGATCACTATCATCAAAGACATCATCAATCCTCACTTCTGTCCATATGAAGTTTGATCTTCATATGGACAAAATTGAGGCTCAATGATGTCTTTGATGATGAGAGATCTGATGAAGTGGTACTTGGTGTCAACATGTTTAGTCTTTGAATGAAATATTGGATTCTTGTCCATACAATATGCACGAGAATAACAATATGACGGAAAAGACTCACTAGCCATCTCTAAACTAAAATCTAGAAGAACAACCAATCACATAATCACATGATTATGATAGGTGTCCTTTACATAGAAGCTAGGTGTCCTTATCCTAACAAAGTAGAATAAAAAAAATTCTAAAAAAATTTAAACTAGAAAATACTTAGACTATATAACTTTAGGATTATGAGGATAACACCCTTTCGATTGTTGTGTAGTTGCATTCAGCTTATGAAAGTTTTCTGCTAGCAAAGTAGATAGGGTAGTCCATATTACCTTCTCATGGTTGCACTAAAATGGCTCCTAGGGTGATACCTAATGCTTCCACATGTACATGGAATTTAGTCTCCCAGTTGGGGTATATAAGAATGGGTGCAATGTTGAGTTTATATTTGAGGATATCAAATGCCTTGTCGCATTCAACTGTCCACAGGAATGATTCAGACTTCTTTTGTAGTTTCTCCAGTGGTGCGGTGATACTCGCATATCTTCTAATGAACCTATGGTAGTATCATGTATGCCAAAGCATCGAGCACAACTATTTATCACTTGTAGGCGGCGACATGTTCAGGTTAACTGCAACTTTACATGGGTCAACTAGGACTCCTTCCCAACAAACAATGTGGCCTAGAAGGTTGTCGTGCGGTACACAGAAAACACACTTCCTCGGGTTTAGATATATTTGTAATTCTTGAAATCTATCAAACATCAATTGTAGTGTCCCTACATGCTCCTTCAACAAACTTTCTACAGTCCATTCGTCCATGTAGACTTCTAGAAACTTGTGTATGAACTCATGAAATGTTGCTATAAAAATCTTGGAGAAGACTGTTGGGGTATTGTTTAAGCCAAAAGGAATCATATTGTATGCTAATGACCCCCACTCAGTTAAGAATGTGGTATTCTTCTTATATTCTTCTGAAATTATGACTTGGTGATACCCCGAGAATCTATTTGTAAACGATTAAGATTATTTCCCCAACAAGAGAACCATTTTGCTCGCACAAAGTTGTCATACCAGGGTCCTCTTCAGGTTACCAACAAAAGGGTACCGATGTAGTTTAGTGCACTAGAATTTTCCTCTTCCCAAAAGGGAAGAAGTCTCACCCGAAGCGCGACCGAGACATGAGAATCAGGGAAGGGTGAGAAGAATTCTTAGTCATATCTACAAATTATCAATATTACTACCATTCTTGCACAAGATAGATTAACCATATTAGAATATTTAACACCTCATCGTTGAAGGGTGACAGAAACAGATCGTGCACACATGCAGAATTCAAACTCCTATATTCAACATAGACTCGAATGTATTATGTATCCTTCTTGCTCTGTATTACTATGGGGATAACCCACTTAGCTTCTTCGACAACAAAGATCAGTCATGCCACAAGAATTTTGTCCAGTTCCTTCTTGACCTTCTCTTTTACTTTGGGATTGAGACGATATTGTATGTGCTTCATGGGTTTTGAGTCCATTTTTAGCTCGATCATCATATCCCCCATGGCTCCTTTTATACCTTTCAGTTCTGAGAAGGTTTTTGGAATAAGTCCTCATATTCCCACAATAATATCTAGACTTCATTCCTGGCTTTCTCATCCCAGTAATCTCCTATAAAAGTTATCTTAGGATGTTCATCACTTCCTATATTTACTTTCCACAACTTCAGGGCATGGTTATAGGAGATACATGTATGACTGGTTATAGTCTCCTAGATTTCCTTGATACCTACAATTTCTTTGATATTTAGGTTTCTAAGTTCTTCTAATTCATTAGATTATTCCATGCCTTTATCAATTTTACAACAATATAAAGGTATTTTGATAGGGTTGTGGCCTCGATTGGACTTAAGAAAATGGGCATGATCAGAACATACTACTGGGATTGATTTGTGTTTACAAATGTTAGTAAATAGTGTCTCCTTAATTCTTTGAAGGACTAAGTGAAGCTCTAGGTACGTACCAACAAAGCATAAATCTCTACAAAATTGGATGTTTAAGTTTTTCTAACAACATGTTTGTCTTCTAGTCTCTTCATGTGTGTACAAGGATTTTGGACTCACACCTAGAGAGTGGGAAAATAGTTGAACCCATTGTCGATATTTACTTCCACAACTCACGAGTTCAAAATGCCCATCAAATAGTTGTGTATGTTGAAAATCCATGTTCATATCTTCTATCAACTAATCACTACTAAGGAATCCACATCGAATATATCTCTTTTCATCATCCCAATCTAGAATCAAGGCTTTGTGAGTGGCCCACCATCTAGCTAGGGTATCCTTCAAGGCTATATCAAAAATTGAGATTTTTTGATCTGGCGTAACTTTTCCTTCTATGTCAATGAGGAATTTGTCCAAGTTCGAAGTACCATTATATGTTGGGTGATTCCTTATCTCGGTTGCAATCCATATCATTTCCTTGATAGTTGTGCAACGTCTTGAGAATATTTTGTATGAACCTTGCTGCCAACTGTCAAAAGACAGTTCTAAGTCCTCATTGACTGATTGTATACTCCTCCAACTTATAGATCCATCTGCAATGGGGTTAATATAATTTGGCCTCATTCCTGTGGTTATAGTGTATAAGCCTCATTTCTATGGCTATAGTGTATAATTGGTCAACAACTTCTGACTCCATGTTATTATCCATTGGCTCAGTATATCTAGGTCCCAAGTATGGATCTAAGTGATAGAATACCTTTATTCCATCCGCCTCAAACGTCATGGTGTCTCTCTTTAAGTGAATGACAACATAATTGTCATATGCCCAGTCAATTCCTAATAAGGCAGGGTAGGGGTCTTTGTCTCCCATGATTTTAATCACTTCAAAATCAGTTGTCATTTTAACTCCCGCAACATCTACCTCCACATTTTCCAGCCTCCCTACTGGGAAATGCAATATTGGTTTTCCATTCTGAGATGGATGGGGGAATACACTAACTGAGGTTTCTCTAGAGCCTCCCAAGTATTTTTGGGTAATATATTGACATCTGATCCCAATTCCATCATGACATATTTAATCTCAAATTCATCTAATTGGGCTTCCAACATGAATTATTTTATAGTTCGCACCTTCCTTATTTATACTCTCTGTGTATTATTCTTAGGGAGGTTGGTGGTTACAATGGTTTATGGAGTTCCCTCATTTCTCGGGACTAGGTACAAGGTGTTATGCAGCTTCTCATTAATTCAGTCATCTCCCAAGATCCCAGAGAATAATTGAAATCAGAGGTTCATTACATTTTGAGACTGCTTAGGGTGTCTTTTCGAGTTTACAAGATTCCTAGGTGTAGGTGGTGAGGAAGGGGCCTAAGAAATATTTGGTTGAAGGATGACTTTAGAAGGGTTTTCCACTATTTCTGGAGCAGAGACACCTATAAATATTTCTATTACATATTTGGAAAATAGTCTTTTGTTTCAAAGGATCATACATGTGATCCTTGGCAGTTTCTTTCTGAATCTTGGGTTGATTCTCTACATCTACCCTAGTTTTTCCTCCTCCGTGAGTGATGATGTTGACTTTGGGTAGCTTCTCTTCGAAATCCCTCCTAATTTATGAGCTTATGAAATTATCTCTTCTTTGATGAACTCAATCCTCCCACTTCGCAATCAGGTCTGGGAAATATTGAGTTGTGTAATGATCCCTCGTTACGACAACAAGCGAAGTAGAATTTATTTGTTTTGTTGTTTTTAGGCAAGAAGACGATGATGACAACAGTTTAACCACACCACTGATGAAGAATAAAAGCATGTAGTCCAGGCAACAGGCTACTATGACACCACGCACAAGAACAAGGGCAACTGGGAAAAACATGCGAAGAATAACAAGGAAGAACGACTACCCGCCCGACACAAACTCGACCATGCCTACAAGATAAGGGAAATCATCCCCATCCCAACACAATGGCCAAGATGATAAAGGACTAGAACCTCAAGGCACGCAAACCAAATGCCTGAAGGTGTTCAACCCATGCGCCAAAAGAAACTTGCAACGCTCGACAACACTCACATAGAATGCATTGAATATGGCCAAGATCTCGTTCGCCGCTATCCCACAGGGCATGCCATGATCCCCTCATCAGGAATCATGTCATTCCAAGGTGATAGACGTGTCAATAACCTTGGCACAAACATAAGCTATCCGAATCGAGGACTCTAGATAATCCGATGAGCTAGGAACTGAATATCGATAAGAAAAACACACCCAAACCCCAACAACAGGTTGATGAGACACCAGGGGATGACTACCAGGGAAGACATGAGCCAATACATGACTTTGTCAACAACCCAACCCAATCATCAAGTCTAAACTAGTCAACAGTTACAATTTGTTTTGACATTGATTATCCATCTAAATTTAGCAAGTCTAAATTATAAATTAGTCTTTAACTTATCATCAGATTAACATTAAATACAATCCAATCGACCATTCTACATTAAACCTTAGTCATTAAATTCAATCAAATAACATCAATTACGAATCAGTTCAGCAATTATGCATTACACTTTAATCATTAATTTCAATCTAAATAACATCAACTACGAATCAATTCGACAATTATGCATTGCAATTTAATCATTAACCACAATTTAATTTAGCAAGTTTAACCTCTACTTTGGGTCAATACTCACTAATCTCATTTAATCATTAATCATAGTCTACTTGGGCAATTTCTGAATTAATCCCAGATTACAATCTAACAATCAATTAACAATATATAACCACATTCGCCATATCAATGGTGAATGCTATGATTATAACACTTGTAAACATTCTAATTACACAAGCCTTCTATCTAGTAATCATACCCCAAAATAACTAGTTGTCTATTAACATTAAGAAGGTAACTTTTGACTATAACATCGTTGTAGCAATTAACATTGTCATTAACATAACTGTTGACCATTAACATCGCTTTGGCAGTTAATAGTAAGAAGGAAACTGTTGACCATTAACATCACTGTAGCAATTATTTTGGCAATTAATATGGCAATAATATAGCATTTACCATTGCAATTAACATGGTAATTAACATGGCCAGTAACATCGCTCTGGTAATTAAAGTTTGGCAGTGAGAATGTTGGGTATACACTCAATGTGAAGGAGAATGAAAAGGACAATACAAAACTGCAGAAGGATCAACTCGAGGTCATTCAACAGCAAAACACAGTCAACATTTAAGGCAAATTCATGTCCATTCAACAACAAAATCATTCAGCATTTAATGGAAAATTTGTGGGTATTCCAGCAAATGCAGTCACCATTCTAAATAGAAAATTCGTGTCCCTTCAACAACAAACTCAGTCAATCATTTTAATGGAAAATTCGTGATCATTCTAGTAACCGCAGTCAACAATTTAAATGGAAAAATCGAGGTCATTTAACAACAAATTCAGTCACGTTTTGTATGGAAATTCGTTATCATATAAAATATTTGCAAAATTGAAGTTATACAAGAAATCAATGAAAATTTGCTACTACTCGGGATCTAGAGAGTGGCGGTCAAGGTAAAACGGTGACATCACAGTCATGACCATCAAAATCGTTGTCAAGTACAGATCATAAAAGCACTGAGGTAAATACAAAAACAACGCAGAGAGGGATAAATAAAACGTGGTTTCCCTTTTTCATTGCCAGGATGCCAAATGCAAACGCATACAAGAATAACCAAAAACATTTTTCCCTTACTAGGATACCAATTATAAAAATGCAGACAGGGAAATTAAATCGTTTTTCCATTGCCAGGATACCAATACAATGCATACAGGAATAACAAAAACGTTTTTCCATTTCCAGGATACCAAATATAAAAATGAAGAAAGGAAATTAAATCATTTTTCCATTGCCAGGATACCAATACAACGCAGACAGGAATAACAAAAAAATATTTTTCCAATTCCAGGATACCAAATATAAAAACACAGATAGGAAATTAATTTATTTTTCCATTGCCAGGATGCCAATACAACGCAGACAGGAAATTAAATCATTTTTCAAATGAATTAAATCATGGAGAAAATCACATCCCAAGCAAAGGTAAGGACCATCAACATGAGGGCAATGTAGGAAAAATCCTTCTCAAATATATTAGGTGCAAAAGAAAACCACAGGGAACGAAGATGTACAAGGCCCAGGGTAAACGTTCGTCAGAACCACCATGACCATAGTCAACAAGAAAAACCAACAGGGGTAGGTGACTGGTAGGAACATCCATCGCTCATCATGCACAAACACAAAAGCAAGGCATTGAGATCCATAGGTCTATTAACACTGAAGCGACGATCGTAGATCAAGCTTCTAGCTGACTGCTCAGGCAAGGACTAATGAGCTAGGGACAATAGGAAAAAACAACCGCAATCATCACGAATCAATATACCATAGGACAGTCAAGACATCCAGGGATCAAGGCCATGGGAAATCAATCAACATCAAGCTAAGTCTATGGGTAAATTTCAATCATCAGCTAGAATGCTAAGACCATCATATTCTTTACTTGATTAACCATATAGAACTGAAAGCATAAATTGTACTAACAATCTGCCATGTAGAAATAAAGGAAGCGTACCATTGCCAAATCGCCTGCTCTGAGTTGATGTCCCACGTGCTCCGTGAAACTCCCACTTGTTAACCGATGAGACTTCACCAGTACCTCCCAACCAACGCTAGGGGTACTCTTCTTCCCCCTTAGCCCCCTGAGCAGCAAAGGGGCCACGCACACTATCCAGAGAATCAACTAGCTCCCAGCTCGCCTCGCAAGGCTAAGCTACCACTCCTCACCGAGCTGGGTATCCCAACTCCCACAAGCTAAGTCAGTCAAGTATAGATTTCTGCAGCGTAACGTTACGCAAAACAGAAAATCCCCAACATCACTTTCCTCCCTCTATTATATAGAGTTTCGAAGTCCATTACTTTCCCAAAATCCCATTTTATTTAATGTTTAATAAATTGTTAAGCCCTAATATTGGCTCATTACCACTTAATTGGGGCATTTTAGAT
>CBVK0100603274.1:0-16932 GCA_900067695.1 Picea abies | reverse complement strand
GCTTTTTCTACCATATTATAAGGCTTCGATTAGATAGTTTCATCAAAATTTGGAGGTGTTGACTGATGTCCCTAGAGGATCCAGGCAGAGGCAAAGGTTAAACAAGAGGCAAATGGTGATACTAATAATGAGATCCCAATATAAGCAATGGTGGAACATTGCTTGTCATTTGTGTTTGTTATTTAAATGTTCTTGCTCATTTATTCTTCATGTTTTTTTTCAAAGTTTCAATAATTTTTTGGAATCATGGTTTGGAATCTATAAAATATATTTTTTTCATTAAATTTTAAATATTTTATGTATTTTTTAGTAAACTGAATCATTGAAATCAGATCTGTCCGAGTCAGAGTCTGAGTTGACCCTTGACCGATTCTGAGTCTGTGTCCGAGTTTTAAAACATTGTTTGACTCAGGACACAACTTCTAGACTCTGACACTGTGTCAACTGATATCACACAAAAAAAGACCTTGCTCCTCAAGTACACTCAGACCCTGCACTGTAAGATTGGCTTCTGCAAAATGACTCTTCCTAGTGACCTACTGTTTTCGAGGACACTTATTAAAAACCAAACTCAAAAAGCTGAACACTGAAATTTAAACCTAGACATAATATTTTCTCTTTTCTACAAACTAATTACACACCAGACTTTTAAAACAAAGTTATCCTAATACCTACGACTCATTGATCAACACACACATAAAGCCAATAGATCCAGATGTGAAATCGGTTAATCTGACGTGACTACTCAAAGTACTCAACATGCCAGTGTAACTAAGCATGCAACTGGTTGATCCTGCAAAACCACTCATGATTGAACATCTAATGTAATCCGTAGTGAAGGTGATCCATGGTATGAGATGTCTCCATATGTCAATCACCAAAGGATGCAATTGTGACAAATATCATTGTTCTCACCAAGAAAGAGGGTGAAAACTCCAGGTTTTTTCTGTGTCATCCTGCAGATAAAGTCCTCCATGCAGTGCTTGATGGGATCAAAATAGCTACCTGAATCTGGGTAATGGTTAGTAAAAATAGATGTTGAAATACAACCAGAATGAGAAACAATTACTCAATTAGAGTCTTCTTCAAGTTGCAACAGTGTCTCTACGCGATGCTCTTCTTAAAGGGATTTTGTCATAGAAATAGGAGGTGGGTTTTGATGTTGATCCAAATCTTCATAGATATTTCGTTGAATCTGCTGCTCGAGTGTGAAAATTGTATTGCGGATGGTCGACTAGTTATGCTTCAAAACCTCATACTGCTAACCTCTCTCAAAATCTTCTATTCAATGAAACATATAGCACATAACTTCCTTCAGTGAAGGTATCTGTTGCAAACACTGAGTTGGTTGATAATCATCTTCTATGCATGCAGATTCAGGTGGATTTTGTGGTCCTGCCATCATCCCAAATTACTGGAGCCCCCAATGGAGTCATCAGGTGAGACATGATTTGCCTTGAACACCACCATTTGTTCTCATCACAAATTCAAGTGGTAGGACACTTAAATTGAAAAGGAATATGGGCTTAGTTCCCGAGTGGAGTTGCCAGATGAGATGAATGATGTTCAAAGATACGTCTCATCAATATGTCATGTAGCCCCTAAAAGCCACTGGTCAGGGCATTGGACTTTGCTCCTCGGTAGTGATGCCATTTTGTTAGCACTCAAAATTGTCCTTGCGACCTGCCACAAAATCAGAAAAGATAATTCCAATGCAATAGCTGAAAAGCTAGCTCACTGTGACGACAATGAACTTTCTCTCTCTTCAAGCCAGTGCATGCTAGCCCCAGGGGTATCCTTAAGAAACTTAGAGCTATAATTTCAGACAATTGAAGTTAAAAGTATTAGGTGCCTTGAGTCCAATGTTCAATGGAGTAAACAAAATGGGAGAAAACAAATTTGGTAGGTGATGCATCTCCCACACCAATCAGTTATAAGATTGCGTTGAAGAAACATTAGCAAACTAAAAAACTATCTAATTGATCAGGGAATTCCACATAGAAGATTAAATATGACTACCAAAAAGAAACGTCTATTGATCATCAACTCATTGAAATTCATACAAAATCACTCTCCTATGCTGCATGCAATGTCTCTAGAATAACAAGAAGGAAGAAGTGTGGAAAAAGGTCCAAAAATGACCAAAGGACAATCAGTCTCTTTCTCAATTCACCTCTCCTGCTCTTATAGAGCGAGTCAGTAGGTTATAATGAATTCTCTCCAAAAATAGATATCGTAATGAAAAATAAAAGCAATGAACATAACTCCCTCATGGCAGCATCCTACTTGTCACTCCAGTGTCATCACTGCCAGAAACCAACACCCTCATGATCGCTGCCATAAATGGATGTAAATGCACCCAGGAATAGGTGAAATAACTCATCCAATATTGTGCACCCACTGTTGTAAGAATAGCAATATGTAACTCCTCCATTGCTGCACCCTGATTGTCTTCAGAATTGGACTGTAATTCCTCTAATGATGTGCCCTGACTGCTGTAGCACTGTAACTCCTGACAGTGCCCTGACTGCTGTCAGAATAGTACTGTGTAATTCCCCTTGACAATGCCGGAGCGCCCAGGTTGGTGCTGCTTTAAGAACTCCAAAACAGATACAAAAATAGGGTCTGACAATTCTGAAATTGTGCATTAATGCAGTGCCCTCTATGCTGGCAAACAATATGCAACCCGCAGTGGAGTAATAAATGCTGTATCAGTTGGGATATACACCGTTGGATCTAAAAGTATTTAGATCCAACGGTGTATATCCCAACCTATACAGCATTTATTACTCTGCTGCGGGGTGCATATTGATTGCCCTCCATGCTGCCCATTTTATCTTCAAACAGTGTGCCCATCTTAGTTGCCTATGAAAGGCATAAAGTAGGCATGAAGGTGTTCTTGGGAATTGAACCAATGACTCGCAACTATTGCAAAAACAACCTCAAAGCAACAGCAAGCGCTAAGTATCCATGGGAGTTTGCACTCATCCCAAGGTGCTTGAGTTGTGCCATTGGATGCAACAGCACAACCTCAAGCACTTTGTGATGGGTGCAAACTCCTAGGGGTGCTTAGCGCTCGCCCAAAACAACACCCGGAATATTGTCCAGAAGTGCCCGATAATGATGTTGCTGCTCCATTGAGATTTCCGATGATGCAACCTCAAGCACCTTGGGATGGGTGCAAGCTCCCAGGGTTGCTTAGTACTTGCCCAAAACAACATCCAAAATATTGTCCAAAACTGCTCAGTAACAATGTTATTGCTGCTCCATCGAGATTTATGCCGAGAGGCTGCCTAAGTTTTTTTGATCTGGGGTGAAAAAGTGTTGGAAACAAGATGAATATGTCTGTCAAGACAGCGAACAAGACTTAAGAACTTCCTTGGGCATTGTGCACTAAAGCATTTTCATTGAAATTCTCTTCTTCGGGCAGGTATAAACTGCAAAAAATATGATCAGAGTTCGTTTACATTTCTATATGCAAATATAATGGTCAAAGCTCTGAGTTTAGCACTCAGATTTTGCTTGGAAAAAATCTGATGTTAATATGACTCTGCTACTCTATGGCTTTTGTATGATTAACGTTCTATATTAATATTAGCCAACTACTTTTAACCCATCATATATCCACCTCTTGAGGCTTGAAGTTGGTATTTGATATCATTTAGGTAAACTTGAGATATGAATAGCGCTTTAAAGTTTTATATATGAAGTTTTCCCTATCTGAAATTTGATATTGAACTGTATTCATGTGAAGTTGGGGTTTACAACTTTTTGCGATCAATTATGATGTTTACACATTAAAAAGAAAGAAATGCATTCTTTGGTATTGCGGCCTCCAAATGTGTATCAATTTTTGGTTTATATGGATATGTCCATCCATAATTATGAGGCACATACTAAGCATGGATTTAAATATATTTTTATATTCCATATACTCAATACACTATCGAAATTCAATGCACTATAATAAAGTATTAAAATTTTTGATGAATCACTCCCACATTATTTTCAATTTATTAATGAAATTCAATTCACTTCTTTTGAAGAACTTTGTATTTTGACTAAAGATAGTCAAGCAAGCAATATTTAAAATTGTAAATATCTTTCGTGTAAGTGTTGTTGTTTCTCTAAGAAGCCAACACAACAATGGGGGCTTTGAAGAATTCAATTTTTTTACCGTGTATTTCATACTATAATCATATATATTTGCATAGTTTTCTTTTGGTTTTGTGCATACATAACTCTTTCAAACTTCAAATTTGATTGGTAGTTGTAGAATATATATATATATTGAACTAGTAACTCTTTCAATTTTAAGAAAGATAAATCATATATGGTATTATTTGTCTTTAAGAAAGATAGATTGGATATGGTATTAGAGAACATTTTAAAACCTAGGCACAAACACATTAATGGTCTAGATAGTATATTATTAAGAAAAACTCATCAAGTCAATGAGACATGGGTGAGAGAAAAAAAGATTACGACGAACTAAAAAGCATGGTTGAACATGGAGAAGAGAGAAAATATAAAGGGGGATCTTGTACAACAAGTGTACAAATTTAATACCTTTTTATGGATTTGTAAATGTTTAGAGAAGAAGATCAAATCTCGCTTGGATTATCGTTTGAAACCCTAGATCACTTGTTGCCATCAATTGTTCTTTAGGCCTTTTGGCCATAGACTCTGTCTCGGGAGGGGGATTCCCCCCCTTGTTGATCTTGATGTGTCTGCCTTTCAGGCTTTGATAGCCTCGTTGGGAAAATCTACATAGAAATCACTCACGTCTATATTTGTTAAGAAAATAGATTCGATTTCGGAAATTAAGCTCTCGGTTTTTATTTCTAGGCAAATGTCTAACATGGGTCTCATTGGCCAATTTATTAGGATTTGGCCATTTCTAAGGTCTATGGATATATGGATGCATAAAATTTGGATGTCCATGATTAACGTGAAGCTCACTTGTTACTTTTGTTGAAGGGGGCTCTGTCCTTTTTTATTTGAACTCAAAGAGGATAGGGATCTCACCTTTAGAAATGAACCATACTTTATGAGAAATAGGGGAATGTATCTGAATAGTTGGAATCTTTGACTTTGATCTTGAATTAGATGTATCCTTAGCTATTTTGGTATGGATTCATCTTCCTAATTTGCCTCTGCATTGTTGGAATAAAGATTGTTTGAGGGTGATTGGTAATTTGCTTGGAAAATATACTGGTAAATCATAACCAAAAGCAGGGCTTTTTGCTTGTGCAAGAATGTGTAGAGGTAGATCTGGAGAAAGGACCTTCAAAAACCTTTCTCTTCAATATGGGAAGCTAGAAACGTGTTAAAAAATTATATTACGAGCAATTGCCATTCAAATGCAAAACCTGTCACGAATATGTCCACTTTGCAAAGGATTGCAACAAAGTTGTAGTTGCTTAAGCCCTAGTTGAAAAGGAGGAATAGTGGCAAACGGTCAAGAAGTCGAGACCAATGCAAGCTATGAATCATGGACATGGAACATCATCGGTGATAATTGGGCAGAAAGGAAACTTAGCAACTACATCAAACATATATGAAGTTCTCTCTTAATTTGAAGTTGAACCAGTGTAGGAAGTAACAAACATCAAAGGTGAATGTCCCACAATTTGCAGTGATCATCTATACAACTATTGTATCATCAAAATATACAAGTTCACAAGTGGAAACCCTTACCTTGAAAGTTGATCCAATCTCAAAAGGACATGTAGAAATAGACTCAGCTCTAAGAAAATCTCAATCTCATCACAAAGGGCGATTAGAAGACAAGCATAGAAACAAAGTTAAGAAGAGGAGCATGAAGAAGAATGCCTTCCCAAAAAAGTGGGTAGAAAATTGGCAAAAGATAAGAGAGAAGTAAATAAGGAAAATAATCTAGGCATTCAAACTACCATTGAAAATTCGTTAGTTGGAAGTGCCAAACTTTAAATAGAAGAAGAGGAAATCACAATAGTAATTTGGGGAATTTTGAGGTGAAAAATGGGTCTCAAAACAAAAAATGTACTATCAGAATCAACTTTAAAGGAACCAATAGGATTGAACAGGATGATGTCAACCATAAGGGTAAATATTTTTGGAGGGAAATGAGGAAAATTATTCTTTTAATTGTATTCTGGACTTATCTCCTTACATGTTTATACAAATTTCAATTGTGGGTATTCGTTGGCTGTAGAATTAAATTATGCATTCAATGAGTACGCATTCCACATACTTTTGATAGACCCACAATGAATTAAACTAGAAATACACGAGAAAAATGTTGTTTTCAAACATGTTTTTCTCTTGTATTTCCAATTTATCCCACTTTAGGTCTATCAAAAGTATGCAAAGTATGCAAAGGGTATTTGTTGGTTTCAAGAAACACTTTTTTCTCATGTATTTCTATTTTATCTCACTTTGGGTCTATCAAAAGCATTCAGAGTGGGTACTCAGAGTGCCTACACTTGAAATTTGAGTAAACCTATAAGGAGATAAGTTGAAAATACAATTAAAAAAATAGTTTTCCTTTTTTTTTTTCTCTTTGAAAATTCAGAGCTCTTATTTTATTATTATTATTTTTTTCATGTGGTTCATGACATCGGATATCGGTGTTCGCTACGTCCACGGATAACCCTCCCTCGAAATTTGCGAGAGAACATGGGAAGGTTGAGCATTTTTAGAAGAATATTGGGGCTCAACAATAAGAGCATCTTATACACCCATGTAAGGCCACAACATGTCACTCACAAGGAATTGAACCTGAGTGGGGAGGGTAACAATCATTTCTCTAAACCACCCAAGCTACATCCAATGGACTATAACTCTTATTTTATTATTTTTCTTAGGAGGCCCATTTTAGGCCTCAAATTTCCCTTATTGATGAGATTTCCAAGGGCCGAAGATCCTAGATTCAAACTTCATTAGAGATTTTATACTCTATGGTGAATCATCTCTAATTATAAGACATACGGGAAATAAAATTGCTCTGCTTGATTGCAACTTGCCAATGATAATATCTAGAATTCATTAAGAAACAAGAAGATTTGAATTGGTTGAATATCATCATGAATTGAGAGCCTTAAATTGTTAAGCAAACAACTCGACCAATTTTTGTTGCTCATTTGGAGGTCATCGAACTTTGAACAAAAGGGGGGACTATTCTAACACCAATCCCATAGTTCAATAATTAATGGATACATCAATGGGTGAAGTGACAAGTGGTGTTTTAATGTCAAAGGGCCCATGCAAATCCAAGTGGAGGTTCATTTCTATGCATATGGGATATGCACCAAACTCAATAGTACACTAGAACAAATTGTTGATGGTGGAGAAAGGTATTATGGTATCATTACTTGCCATGGCGAACAAAGGTGGGATATCTCTGAGTGGTCTGAATTTGGCATTCTAGTCAGAAGAGCCCTCCACTTTGGATTTGTGGGTTGAATTTCTGGAAATGAATTTTGTAGCTCATCCCAACCGTGATGCAATCGAAGGAATAGGTTGGCATTTCATTGTCTATAGCATTTTGTAGGCTCATCATGCAATCTAAAGACTGATGAAAGCCTTCTTTGTTAATTCTTGTGTTGGCAAAACCTTGTTGCTCAAATTTATTTGGGTTCTAGACATGGAAGAGCACAGTCATCCAAGTTGATGTGCAATTTGTGAGATCTTGGGTATTCAATAAGTTTTGACGTGCCATGAAACATTGATTTCGAATAACCATTCCAAAATTGCTAGCTGCACTAGTTAGTTTCACGACCAAGAGGTATTGCTTAACCAAGGGCAAGAATATATTTTGGAAATTGTTGTTCAACAAAGGAGGCAAATTGCAAAGCTCGAGGTGGAATGCAATATATCACATCATATGGTGATAGGCTTGGCATGAAGCTCACAGTACAAGATACCACAACAGAGATTGCCAATTGGTTTAGTACCTGAGGAAGCTCAAGAAGAGGACTAAATTCAACAAGAACCGAGAGAAGTGTAGATGGAGCCAATGGAACAAGAGAACATTCCTCCTTAGGAGGAGTATAATGAGGCACATAGTGGCCATGCATTTGTAAAATTTTGGGTTTTTCTTATGTTTTGCAAAACAATATTGATTCTAGGATAGTTCAATAGGGTTTATACCAATAGAATCAATAGTTATTTCTCAAAGGGAGATAGAAGAATAGTCTTAGTTTTGAAGATTTTGAAATTTTGTAACAATTCAACTACTATGGCATCTAGACAACCACTCTTTTTGTATTACTATGTTGAACAGTAACACTGCAACACTTTTTTAATACAAAATTATCCGTTTCAGTTAAAAAAATGTTTAGAAATGAAAATTCAATCCATTAACTCATTGGATATTGTGAAATGCAAATAGTAATTTTGTTAATGTTGAGCCTGAATCAAGCACTTGTGCATGATGCCCACTGTAGCCCTATTTTGTGCATTGAGTTTGATTGTATCACACCAAACATGCTAGCTAATGTATTGAATTTAAGTGTATGACACTTGCAACTGTGAACATGCATTGAGAAATAATGTAAAATAATATATTTTTCTTAGAACTGTACATACTAGGGGGTCAACATGTGGACCCAAGTAGCATGCTTATATAGTTATATACCCGGTTACAAAAATAAATGGGTAATAAGGTGATATTTGTGTAACTATTCTTTTGTTTATACAACAATATTGAATCTAAATTGTCTTCCTTACAAAGAGTTTTTTTTTTCCTAAGGAAAACCTCATGAAGCAACTCTTGGGCGCTTCCTTGCATTCATGGATGGTACCTAGTGCAAACCTATCAACTTGATTACAATGCTTGACCCAATAAGGACGTTGAGTGATGCACACACTAGTGGCAACAAACTTGGGGAATTGACCCTAAGACCACCTAAATGAAGATGAAAGCACTCAACCACTTGAGCTAGCCCATTGGGTTTCCCATTGGGTTTATGAGGAGATGCACATGTGTTCATGTACATCTATTTTGATTTATCGAACTGCGTAGAGTAGTTGACTATTTGATTAGGTTCATTCTTTACTATTTTGTTTTAGTGCACATATATGAATGTATCTTGGCTTGTTTTGGTTAAGTTAAGATAAATATAGCAATAAAATGTTAGTTCGTTAACTATGTGTCCCATAACCTATGAAGGTTTATTATTGTAAGGTGTGCGGGTTGTCTCTTGTGTGTTTTGATATATACCATCATAACACACTTAATATTGGTTATGTTGGCAAAAACATGTTGTTTCTAGCAACATATAGGTTTGCATATCATCCCGCAATAGTTAATTAGTACCCTGATATCCTCTTAAATGTGTGACTTCTCCTTCTACCCCTTAATCCAGACAAAGTGCTACCGGTTATTATCTACTTAATGTTACAATCATGGCACAATTGTCAAACACTAAGAACAACACTTAACTAATCTATCATGTATATCTAGCTTGAACCACAACGAATGACATGCCTAGACTAATTCAAATTCAATTATTGACAAAGAACAACAATAACACACATTGATCTGTGAAATAAGTAACCATAACCATTAGATCAATAACCATTGCATTCATCCTACTACTAACTAATGTAATGATAGTAACAACAAATAAGCCATAAGCAAATTGATCTATGGAGTAAGTAATCATAATCATTAGACTATCAATGACCATTGCATTCATCCTACTACTAACTAATGTAATGATAGTAACAACAAATAGGCCATAAACAAACGTGAATGTGATAAAAAAAATATCATAATGGAACATGTGATACAAAATGATGATCATTATCTAATGATCAATGATTCATCATTCATTATTCACCAAACATCATCAATGATTTCATTAACATTTAGTTGTTTAAATACACAATCACAAGGTCTTATGCTCACAAGTCAACCATTTATGAGGCTGGATACATTAATTCCCATCCATAATCCATGTTTATCTGAGCCCAAAACACCTGGTAGCCTCTTTGCCTATGTAACAACGTCTAAATTTAAAAACCACAAACTTGGCAAGTGCTTGTAAACAATTCTTCATCGTTCTACTTACTTAGAAGGCTCTAGTAGTGACCCTTTCTCCAATAATACTGCACACTCTTATGATCACCTTGTTGGTGTAGACCTTAATTTCCTCTACTTTGATGGTATTATAGGCACAAACCATAACGACCTTGATTTTGTTGGCTTTATAAGGCATGTTGAACCTCCTGATGCTCTCGATGCACCCATTGGTCTTCTAAGTGAAGCTCCAATCTCACTTATCTTACAAAACATGATCATTCATTCCCAATATGATATGAATATCTACATCCCTCCTATATTAGGGGATTGGTCCAACTAGTGATGCTATCTATTCGTATCTTCTTTCAACATATTCAACACTTGCCTTCTCTATGGCAGGTTCCTGAATATACCTTGTGCTCCAATGACTAGGAGTAACATCGTTGAGGTTTAGATAGGTCTCAAACATGTCCAAATTTCTCTTCAACATTGTCTTTTACTCCTTCCCTATGGGAATCTTGTCATGCTTGCTTTTCTCTTGAAAATTTTGATTATATTTCCTACATGGTCATCATGTCATGGATTGATTCCATGGCTTGAACCCTTCTTTGATGCAAGCCTCTCTTAAGGTCACCATCTCTATAATATTCATTTGCATCCTTCTCTTGACATTCTTAAAATCATCTTCATTGTCCATGTGGGGATATTACTTAGTTTATAGTTTAACTTCCCCAACTTGGACAAGTCCTCTCCAATTGTAATCTTATGGACATCGTTTTGGATTTTCTCTTATGTCTCTCATTGGCATACATACTTCTGTAATCAAGGAGTAGAGTTCTTAGACCTTATGATTGATGACTAGTACAACTCTTTTTTTGTTGCCTTGGAATTCATCTCTTTGAATCCTTGTTAGCAAGAATTCTTGGATTGTTCGATTTTCTTATATTTGGTTATTGCTTAACTATAATCCAAAGAATGCCAATAGAGAATTAATTATCCTTCATTTTGGAGAGGTGGTACTCATTGAACAACTTGATCCCTTAAAACACTACTACAAATAGATTGCTTCCCAATTCCATTGAAACAAGATTTCATGCACAACTTACAAAATGCAAAGAGAGAAAATGAAACCCAAATAAATTGCAGGCTATTGTAACATTCAATTTCACCCTCCTTGGATTATAATCACAACTGTTATGGAAAGGATTTGCTCAACTAGTTAACATATGGCAATGATCAACAAAGAATTTAGTGTTGGGATGGAACAACCAATGAACTGGATGCCCCTATAATTGAAAATGTAGGATCACAATAAAACTCAATAGTCCAAGAGGCTTGAAGACCCTACAATTAACACCAGCTTGATTGTAGTTGAAGTACATTTACCTTTAATATGATAAAGAATGCATCAATCTATGTAAAATATTGTAAGGCTTTATACTCAAGGATACAAACAAATTGGAACACTTTGAAACCTCACCTCCATTGACAAATATATCTCAAGATAGACAAATTTGAATAATATGACCTATTTGTCATTCACATCCCTTAACATTTTAAGCACAAGGAAATAATGATCACATTTCACTCAATTGTGCAAGAATCACACCAAATAACTCATGGAAAATAAATAACAACAATTATTTGGAAAATGAGGGCTTCTAAGACCCATTCGTGAGCTAATTTGATTTTCTAAAAGATGTAGCATGACATTCCATTAGAAATTAAAAGACTTAGAGATCTTGAAAAACCATATTGAACATTTGCACATGGTCCGGGTCACTCATCTTCATCATCTTACTCATGAGGACTTCCACATATAGCCCTTCTTCTTTGGCCTAATACTACAATGATAATATTTTCCTCACCCACTTACCCAAAATTTACCATCAATCATCATTTAGATTAATTAGTAGGCATCTCCCTGAGATCGGTTGCACATTACATAACGGTGACTCCAATATTTATGTTTGACATCATGTTGGGATACTGTGTGCTTTCTTAATTCCCTATTGATTTTGGAATTCACCTTGATCCTATGTTTTATCCTTGGTTCTACCATTCTCCTATTCTAGATGCGTTGTCTAGCATTAGAGGTTGATCCCCCATTAGTTTCTTTTCTATTGCATTTGCTTCTTTTTTTTCTCCTAGTTTATTGCTTTTCTCTTCTTCTTCACCTCTGCCTCTACCTTTGTCTTTCACTCATCCTCCTATTGCTTCCACTTAGCTTCAACTTATATTTTCTTCCTATTGATTGCTTCATTTTTTATTTGATCTAGTCTCCTACTATCCTCATTTTTCTTCCTTCTTCCTTCTTCTTTTCTTTTCTAATTCCTATCTTCCTTCTTTTCAACATTTTCCCTCCTTAGATACTTTTGGTGCTTTGGTGCTTCATTATTTTTTTTTTATCTTCAGACTTCAGTTCTTGTGCTTTGATCCTTGTTGGTGCATCTACCTCCTTCTTTATCTCTCAAGGCTTTTGTAATATTTAATCAAGTCCCTTGTCCAGGGGATTTTTTCTTAATTTATCATGGCTTCCACTATCTCTCCTTTTTTGACTCAATATCAATTGTGTCCTTAAATTTTCTTGACTTTTACTCTTGATATTTCTCTCCACTAATGGGTTCCATTTTATTTGAACCTTGATACATTATTTCAACAACTTTGTCTTAGTGAGCTTTCTCATTGCTCACCTTGATTCTTCTCTTCATTGCATGTGTCTTGAGGCTATATCTTAGTTTCCTTCTCCTTTTTTTGGCCTTTGTCCTCATTTGTCTTCTTTTTCTCCTTCTTCTTCTCACCATCCCTACAATTCTAAGGGTTCTTTTTCTTCTTGGGGTCATCATCATCCCATCTCCTCCATTTCCCAGATTCATTGAAACATACCCAATCTGCTTACCTTCCTAATTCCTAGATTACTTCCTTATGCCTTGAGTCATCTTCCCAACTCTTGTGTCCTTTTACAGTTTGGCCTCCCCCCCCCTGTTTAGAAATAATGAGTGATTGATTTCACTCTCTATCTCATCAAGTCCATTTCCACTTCTCTTCTTTCCCTTACCTCCTCTCTCTCCTTGCTATGATTATTGAACCACTAAATGAAATCATAGACCTCCTGATCAACCCATTGGTCCCATTTTGCATTATCATTTAGAGAGAGTTCATAGTCAATAAGGTTCAACAACACTTTGTCTAGTTTCTTTTGCTCCTCTTTGGAGTCATCAATGAACATGTTCACACCTTTTGATGTTAACGAAGTTTCATCCCCGTGGTGTAAAATACTGGGACATACCTATGCTTGAAACTCTACTCTAGCCAAAACCCACGAGGTTCATATGAATTTCTCATCCAAGTACATGACCTGCTTCCAACCAAATTTATTGTTTTGGTACATGGTTGTTAGGACATTATTGGTTACATAGTGTTCTAGCTTTGGAACAATATAATTTTCATATGGTGGATAAGCCAATTTAACTAATGCCTTCAACTTGTCCTTTGAATAAACCGTCATTGCTAGAGTTAGAGGCCGCTTAAAAGACACCTTCTTTCTCTTCCTAACACTAAAATGGTGGTTAGTGTCCACAATCTCCTAGGCCAACTCCCACATACTTAATTCATTTATGAAAAACTTTGGCAATGTTGTTGGGTGGTTTAGAAACCCCCAAAGTCTAACTCATAGGAAAACTCCTCCATCTCGAACTAGCTACTAGTGGTATTGAATATTGGGGTGGAATCCTCACATTGTCCCCTCATCCTTTTATGGCATGCAAGCATAACGTCCTCTATGGTCTTGTAGTACCATAAGATGTTCTTTTTTATTGTGTGGGTAATGGTATGGGGTGGGAAGGTTTTAATTCATTTTAGCATTAGGCACCTAGTTAGCATTAGCTTATGGTAGCTACTAGCCAAAACAAATTCTACACAAAAAAATTAGCTAAGGGTTTTGAATTACCTTCATGAGATTAGTATGGACCTCATTTTCAATTATTTGGGCTCATTCAATTTGTGAGTTTTTACTACACAAACTAGGGATATCAAGTACACCCATTCCTTCAACCATTTTCATATTATGGTAGACCGAAAATTCAGAATCAGTGTCTTCACAATCCTCTTCTTTAGCTCACTCTTAAGCTCATCAATGTTATACACTACCCTCATCTCTATCCTTGTTTCCCACACATCCAATTTGTTGGTTAGGTACCAAAGGTACAACATAATATATTCTATGACTTTCTTCTTCTTCCATATCTCTATACTCTTAGGTATTATGAATAACTTCCTTACTATTTTTGCTTCAATGAGTACACCAATTCCTATTATAGGGTTCATTATAATGATCTCTCTCTTTGCCTCATAGCATCTTGCAACATGTACCAAGTAAATGCTAGACAAAATCCATGGTTGTTTTACTCCTATATTCTTTAGCTTGATGGTGATGTGATACTAGTACTCATCATCCAACCCATTCTTTGTCTCTAATTACAATGGTTATAGTTTATAATCTTTTTCTTCTTTGCTTCAATTATTGGTTTCACTTGTTCTTCTCTTGAACATGAATACCTTCTTGTTTCCATGTTTTGAATTTGAATTGACCTTTTCCACTTGCACGACTTTAAATTTAACATGTACAAGGGTACTTTTAGTAGTTAATCCCTTATTAAATTGCCATCATACACCTTTCCACATGGTGCTTTTTCATTGGCTTCTATGATGACTCATTGAAATTTGTGCCTTCCCTGAACTTTGCAAATAGTTTTCTTTGGTGCTCATTCTTCCTTATTGGGTCTCTATCATTGGAAAAATGTGTGCCCTAAGTTCCTTTATTTTTACCAATGGAATCCTTGACTACTTCTCACGTTGATACTTTTATCTTCATCTTGTTCTTGTACCCATACCATTGATGTGGGCCTATGCTTAGGATTCACTCCATCAAGTTTCTTTGATGCTCTATCCATCCTTTGATTCCTATTGACTAGATTTTCCTTCCATGTTCGATGGTGCCTATGTTCGTGCTATGTATTTTAATTTCTTTTCTTCCCCATTGGACTCTTCATTAGATAACCATCATCAACAAATTTGATCTTCTAAGTCCGATCCAAATTTGTGATGGTTGCTCACTTGGCCTTCCCTAGTGCTTGGTCTTGGTCTAATGTGCTCCTCAAACATGTCATTCCTTCCCATCGAAATCCTCAAAATCCCTATAAAAGAATTGGGTTCACTATATTGTCCTAGATTCCTAATGTATGTTCACTTTACATCTTTTGATGATTCATTATTAATTATATAGTTCCCTTTGGCTTTGACTTCATTAGGGTGTCCCTTAGAATGCTTCCATAAAAATAATAATTTATCAAGCCTTTTCATGTCCTCAATTACAAAATTTTATGCTCATTTCAATGACCCTTCTCATAATGTGCCACTACAAATACTTAAATCAAATTTTCTTTCCTACCACTTACCCTTCTCCCATCTACGTACTCCTTAAAAACCTTCCATCAGAAAATTTGGTCACCTAATGCTCTTCTAAATTCTTGATGGCATAATGCATGGCCATTCTAAGGGCATTTCTTGATGGCCGAAACTTCATACATCCTCAACCAGTTTCCTTTCTCCTTTTATCAAAGTCTCTCCTAGGCCCCTTCCAATAAAAAAAACATTATTTGATGTAACTCAACTTCCCCGATGATTATATTTCTAGTCATGCCCGATAGCCTTCCCGATTTCCATCCTTACTTCTACTCCTTAGTCACTTCTTCAATAAAGCATCCAATTCCATTGGATCCTTCCTCAAAACCCTTCCATTTTCAATTATGGGTGCCATGTGCCTCATCCAAATTTTTATGATTAAAACTAGCTCATTTTGATTGCTTGACTTATCTTGATGCTCTTTTCCTTAGCCAAAATTTTCCTTTGATACTTTCCTACATTAGGACCCCTCTCATTAGAATTTTCTATCTCATTTCTCTACTTCACTTTCCCTGATTACTATTTTCTTGACCCACTTGATGAAAATTCCGATTACTTCTTTTCCACACATTGTGATGTACCTAGATGCCTCCCTTAGCCATCAAGGAACTACATATGAATTTACTTCTCTCTAACAAAAAAAAAATCAATATGCAAAATAAAAATAGCAATAGAAATGGCATTACACATTTTGAATTCATTCATTACCCATTTGAATTAATGGGAACAAACAACATATTACAAATAGAAATCAACCCACACAAGGATATATAAGAATACTTATCTGTAAATTGATGCAAGTCCACCAAATTGTTTGCTAAGGAACAATTCACCACCCAAATGTAGGAATCAACTATGGATTCCACCCCCAAGCCAAACCATGATACTTGGTAGGGAAAATGAAGCTCCTACAAGGATCTAATCTCACTCAACGTGATCCATTTACCCAATTTCAAGCCAACCTGCTCACTATTGAGCACTTCGAGTCCTCATCTAGCCATCAATAAGCCTTGAAACTCTCTTCTCTTTCACAACACAAGGAAGATCTTCCCTTTCTCTACTCCATAGTCCGTTGGAGATCTTCTTCCCTCTCGGTGCAAGAATAAAGAGTCCAATATTGTTGGTTTCCTTTTGGGAGTAACTTGGAGGAGAATCACTTGGACAAAATAGCCAATGGGAAATAATAGGGTTCTACATTTATGGTGTTTTCTTCAGTTGTTGTGGATATTCCAACTATGATTTTACCCTCAAAACCATCACATTTCCTTTTAAAATTATCACAACAAGTCCTCCATTTACACAGACTCTTAATAACCATAATTCCATGGTGGTTCTATTCACCAATTGTAGGCATACCAACTGTGGTTTTGTTGATGATTTCAACTTCAGGAGTCATCCTCAAGATCGTTTTCCTCTGGACTGAGTTGAGACATCTGTGAGAGAGCCCATGTGATGGGTGT
>CBVK0100603273.1:0-16933 GCA_900067695.1 Picea abies | reverse complement strand
CTCATGAAGTAGATCCAGGTTTTCCTGGAGAAATCATCTATGAATGTGACAAAATACTCACACCCTATCAAGGATGTTGAAGACATAGGCTCACATACATCTGAGTGCACTAAATCTAATATGCCCTTCGATCTATTGCCACTACTTGGAAAAGTTGTCTTTGTATACTTTCCCAAGGCAAACCCTTTACACACGTCATTGTGCTCGATGCTCAACTCTAGAAGGCCAGTCACTACCTCCTTGAGCACGTTAAGTGCCCCATGGTGTAACTGAGCCATCCTTCTATGCCATAATTCTCCCATATCCTTCATGCTAGTTATCAATGCCTGAGGTGGCTCAAACTGCAACATGTATAACTTGCATGACCTGATCCCTATCATCTTGGCCTGCCTCGACCATCTAGGTTAAATATACACTTTGTCTCCTCTTAAAGACACATCATACCCCTTGTCCTGAAGCATCAAAACTAATATCAGGTTCTTGGTCATCCCTGGTACGTAAAGCACATCTGTAAAACTAAATGTCTTGCCTGACTCCCTCTGAAAGGTGACAGTCCCTCGTCCTACTGGAGTACACTTGGACTTATTCCCCATTTCTATATCGAAAGTCATCTCCTCCTCTCTGAAATTGGAGAAGTATTTCCTAACTCCTGTCATATGATATGACGCACCACTATCAATATACCACACCCTTTTGGCCTGTGTGCCTAAGCTAGAGAGGCAAGCGATGAGTGAGAAATCCTCATCAAATATAGAAGAAAACTCATCAATGTCTGTTGAAGTTGTTGCTTGAGACTTCTTTTTATCCTTCTTCTTATTAGGACATGGACTGGCATGATGACCTGTTTTGTGACAAGCAAAGCACTTGACTTTGCTCATGTCACGTTTCTTCTCACCTTTGGAGGTTTGCCCACTACCTGGGCCTTTCTTGGTTTTGGCTTTACCCTTTCCAGCAAGAGCAATGTTTTCTTCTTCCTCACCCTTCTGATGATTGTTGCTACCACTGAGAGATGTTAACCTCAATTCTTCTTGCATGAAGTCATCCCACAATCGATCTCAATCTGGAGTGTCTTCCCTGGCAACAATGCCTCTCACAAAGACATCCCATGACTTGGAGAAGCCATTTAAGGCTATCCTCACAAGTTCAGTGCCATCCACAGTCTCTCCCACAGCTGCCAATTCATCCTTTACTTGTCTAAGTCTGGTGAGGTAGGAGGAAACACTTTCCCCCTTTCCCATCTTGGTATTTCGAAGTTTCTCCTTCAAAACCATTTTTTTGTTCAGGTTTGAATTATGGTACTATTTAATGATGGCTTCCCACATCTTCCTAGTTGTATCCAATCCTGAGAGGTGAGGGATTATATGATCCTTGACTCCATCCAGAAGGATACGCCTTGCCTTGGCATCATTCTTTTTGTGAGCTTCAGCTTGTTGTGCATCAGTTGGAACTGCTATTGTCTTCTCTACAAATTCCTTGAGCCCATACTCCTCTAATGATAGGAGTATACGCTCCTTCCAAATGCCAAAGTTAGATGCTCCATCTAACCTGTCCTCGAATCCGATACCTAAAATAGACATGAGTCTAAAAACCCTGCTGATACAACCTCCTAGATCTGAAGAATACTGCTTGTTGAAACTTTATGCGTAAACCCTTGGTTTCATTCTCAGAGGCAAAGCTCTGATACCATGTTATTTTTCTTTAAAACTCAGCAAACTTAAATTTTTGTTCTCAATAGATTTTATACCCAGATTTGAAGAACAACATCAAATTCTAATTTTCTGATTTATAAACAGAAATATAATTGAGTTAAATAACTTGCAATGCACAGTGGAATAAATCAAAAACCAATCACACAAATTTTGAACACCAAAGATACACCAGAAACCCCAACTCTGAGGAAAACCAGCAATATCAGAAATTATTACAAACAAATATGTGCCAAACCTGGCACTCTTCTTCACCATAAATTGGCTTGAATTAATTTTGGGTCTATTGTATCTTCAACCTCACCCTTACACCCTGTACAGCTGCCTGTTGCGGGTACGACTGAGTGTTGCAGCCCTCACACGGCCTTAGATCTGTTGTAGGAAATACAGTTGGGGTAAAACCAGCCTCCGTCTCCTCACATGGCACCTAACTCGGACTCAAATCTGGTCCTCAACCCTCCTCACGACCTCCTACTGAAGACATGGCACTCATGCCTAGGGCACACCAGGAACTCGGCCTCCACACACCTATTGACCCTTGGATCTGTAAGGAAATGAAGGCAGCAGCCTTCCGATCTACTCCTTGGCACCTGAGCTCCTCCAAGACTGAACCCTCGCTCATCCTCCTCTGATTTGCAGCTGAAACCCTGTTGGTGTCACTCACCAACTCAATGATCTCCTCAAGCCACCCCCTCTGCTTATAAACCTCCAAGTGAATGATTGTACAGTGGAGATTAAATCCCCATCTTGACAAATCAATGGCTACAATTTAACCTAAAACTCACTTTGACTTTCCGGATAAGATCAAAGAAGCTTCTAATAGAGAGTTAATTAATAATCGACATTTCCTAAGTTAGACTTAGAAAATATTTAAATGATCATTAATTAAATTAATTAAACTCATTTCCCTAAGTTAGACTTAGGAAAAATTTAAATGACTTGGAGATACATTAGTCCATGTGTCTTTGGCTTGCATGACACCTTGCTTAAGCCAAGACACATGTCCTCGTTACAATACTTCAACAGTCCCTTTAGCATATTTAATGAGATCTCTATTTTGCATTGAAATCTTATGCAGGGTTGTAACAAGGAGGAGTAAGCAAACCACCACATTCGTCGTCAACAAAAAAAAAGAAGCTTGCCTTCGCAAGCCATGCAGATATCTCAGTGCACTTTTGAGTGGTAATTTCCTCATCCACTACAAGATTTGGGGACAATTTCCTCTTAATCATGGAGGAATTATATAACACTTTCACGTTATATCATACAATTAGTTGCGCACATTGTTGTTGTATTTTATGTTAAGTTGTTAATATTGTAGTTTATGCCACTTAAACATTTTGCACTGACACTTAGTGTTAAAGTCAGATAATTGACTTGTTGACATGATTTGAATCCTGTGAAGTGTCCTTTTAGTTTTTGTAAGGTGAGATTTTCTCCATGAGCAGTCCTTTTGCCATAAATGATGTTCATTTATCCTCATTCGTGTAAACAAGTTAGTCCTTTCTTTAGGAAGTACTTGTGCCTGATTTTTTGTTCTTGTGGAACCTCAGTTGTAGCATCCACCATCTTGCTCCATTTGAGCCATAGTAGGGTCAATAGTGCTGGCTCACAATTTTGTTTTAGAAAGACTAATCACAAATTACCTATTTTGGTGCTCAACCAATTCTATAACAGCCATTTGTTCAACATTTCCGAGCCATGTTTCCTTAATTCAGCCTCTCACCCTTTAAAATCCATTTCTTCCAAGGTAGGGTTGTCCTCCTGCAATGACATCATTTTCCTCTCTGCACGAAGAGAAAATCAACTCCGTCCTCTCAACATCACCTGCTAAGCATATCCTATCTTCATTACACAAAATGTTGCTATCATCTAGCAAAAATTGCCTTATGGCCATGTCAACAGAACGTCATTGAAAAAAGTTGGGATTGCCACTTTTCCCATCTTGTTTTCATTTTACCAGTGCTACCAAAACTCTGCTGCATAACTGCTTGGATATTACAAAAACCACCTCTGCAAACACTGTGCAACCAAAAGAGCAACTTTTGAGCTGGTAAGATGCAGTGCATGGGTGGGCAATGGTGGAGAAAGGGTTTGTCTTCTGGTTTGAAATGTGGATAAGCAATTGGGCTACATGAAATCCCCTAAGCCAGATTTCACATAGGCAAGCAGAGAATTGTGTTTCTGCAAACAGAGAACAAGATTTATTATGAAAAATTACTAAAGGAGCCTCGAGGCAATTTTGTTTGTTTGACTATATGAGTGGATAAACCTATATTTGTATTACTTTCATAACCCGAGGAAGGCAATTTTGTCTGTTTGACAATATGAGTGGATAAACCTATATTTTTATTACTTTCATAACCCAAGGAAAACAAGATTCGATCTCACTAAAGTTTCACATGGAATCCAGGCACAGGATCACTAAAGGAGAGAAGCCTCCCCTACCCAAATTTTTATACGAGCAGAGAAACAAGATGAGAATACAAGGTCTTCTAAATATAATAGTGGAATCGGAACTTTCTCGAGAGAGCACAGAAGACTGCATTAAACACCAAATACCACATAAAGTGACCATTGGGGGACCACACTCGCTTGAAGGATGCATGCTGACCAGACACCTCCAATTTGTAGGGAAAGATCCACATGGGTCTAAGTGTGTCCAGAATAACTACCATCGACTCAGAAATGTAGACTGATTGATGCCGTAATTCTGCAAAATTTATGTCCACTTGACAGTAAGTTGTGGAAAATGAAACAGTGGTCTAATGCCATAAGGGTGGGTGGTTGTTGTCATTACATCGAACAACAGTTTGGGTATATTGCAAAAAAGGATTGAAAGGGAAAGTAAACTTAATTATGATCTTGGACTTTGCAATTCGGTCCCATATTTGTTTGTTTCGTGTATTATGGTTTTTCGAAGGGTCGGTTTTTGTAACGTATGTTGACGCTGCTGACTAGTGGTTTAGGATTCAAGTATGAGGCTCTCCTCCATATATTTTCAGGCCGTACATCTCCCCTTAGGCCTCGAAAGACCTAGAGGGAAGACTTTATGTTTGTAAGCTGTTAATTTTCTGATTAACCGAAACAAGAAAAACGAAAAGTTGATTTAGGGATTAATTTTCAAAATTGTCTTCAAAACTAGAAATATAGCTGTGAGGAACAAGGAATCACGTTTACCTTCCAGGGCCACAGTGTCATGATGGATGTCTCGGCCATAGAAAAGAATGCTGAAAGAGCCAAGAGAGCAGATATAAGCAATCCTTGATCTCTAAAAACACTGAAAACCTGTAAAATTTTAGGCCAGAGGAGCCCCCACAGAGCCCTCACTTTCACTGACAGTTGAGGCGCCAATGCTGGAACACTTTCCACAGCATAAGCTGCTCTGCATCTCCACACCAACGAAGCACATGACATTGCCATCAAGACTGCAAGCGCCCACTTGGAAATTCTGGCGGCCCTCAATACCATTTCAGGCATTGAATCAGAACCTGTCCTGACCTCAACTGGCCTTACAGGCTTCTCTCTGCTAAATCCGGCGAAGCCCACAAAGCAAGAGGCAAACTGCCCTCTAGAAGACATTGTAGGAGTGACCCAACTCATGTTGGTACTCCTTCTATCATCTCTTATCACGTGTCTGGTTTTTTGGGTACCAACCAATGAAGGCGGAGAACTGAATGCCGCCTTCATGTGATAGTGCCCAGATGCTGAATTAATCTCTGTATTTTTAAACACGCTTGTGTGTATCAGACACTGGTATAAACTCCCTGCCATGATGATTTATAGAAACTATCTTTTATCCAATGTAGAACCCTTGATTGTGTGCTCCCTCCACACTTTCAGCAGACCCACAACACATTCTTCCAAGCTTTGCTATCAGTGTCACGGAGAGATAAACACATGTAGAGATAGCTATGGTTTGGGCTTTTATATGGTAGCTGATAAACTATAGAATTGTGAATGGGCAGGGCTCCAAATTGTGGAAATATTCTCGAAGAAATGCAACAGATAGCATTGGGTAACCTGTCCTACGATTATGAAATATCGCCTTTCATTGAGGCGTTCTCTCAAATTTTGTCCAATTGAATTGTAGCCCGTCTAAATAATAGAGATATGCATGTCTAAATAATAGAGAAATGCATGGTTTTAAAAATGTGTGTTTCGAGTATGTCTATGCAAGTAATACTTCATTGTATATCTCGGTAAAACAATGCCCAGTCGATTACTGCTTCAAGCTCATGATGTTTTCTATGATGCGTATAAAGGAAGCATGTGTATGGAAAAGGCATCGAAGACATTAACATGGCAAAGAAGTCATGAAAAAAAAGTGGGCACCCTCGCTAATATATATGCTAAACATGGCAAAGAATTCATAAAAAAAAAAGTGGGCACCCTTGCTAATATATATGTTAATTTTGCAGCAATCTATAAGTAAATCAATTTTTTTATAGGTTTTTGGTACAACTTTGTGAAGGATAACACAAAGTTTAGTAGTGTTGTTTTTAATTTCTTAACTATTTTCCTTAAAATTGTCAATGTGAAGCAAAAGTCTCTTAACTCTCTTTATACGGGCTTTTTAGTCAACTATTCGATGATGCATTTTCACATGGAGTTATTAAAACGCATGTTGTATATTGTTTGTGTCCAAAATAGCAAAGGAGTGAGCCTTTTTAAAATCTGTTATTACACCCAAGCATGTGCCAAAATGACACAAAGCATATAAACCTTATAAACCTTGCAATAGAAACTAATTTACATCACTTGTTTCAATAACTTCCATGATTGGAGTTGTATAGAGAACACAATTGTTCTTGTTCTAGAATATATGTGTTAGATTTTGTTTGTTTGAATGTGTGGAGGTGTGTTGCATTTTATTGGTGTTTGATTTCTCTGTTGAACTTAAATTTTGTGTACCTTGATTTTCATTTAGAGTTTCATTCTTGTAGTTGATCGTTTTGGTGATTATTGTTTAAGTACATGATGGCCCGATAAAAATAAAATCAAGGGGTAATTTTTTTTATTTTTTTATGAAAGTACCATTGTGACAAAAAGAGATAAGAAAATAATGAAGGTATAACTTTCTTTTGGTAAATAAAACATCATGACCTTTTATGAATTGCATTAAAAAACTTATATGCACACTAGTTTTGCTCGTTCTTTTAACTTGGTCTATGCATCCAAGATGGACACGATGTCCATAAAAACAACAATCTCAAAATTAGTCAAAACATTAATAAATTTATAAGGAAACGTGCTTCTCAACGTGATTATTTATATTACTATCATCATATTTTGTCTTCTCCATTAATTACATGTTGAGCATACAGAGTGACATAAACATTTACAAAGTTATATGGAATAGCTAGTATATAGCTATGAAGACTATTGTTGTAACATGATTGGCTTGGTCAAATGGTTATGTGCTCATTAGTCTTCAATATATAAACAAGTTCCTTGTGAATGTTGAACACCATGTTGATGATGTTGGTTGTGCAACTAGAGGCAAAGTTAGGTGCGACAATTGGTTGATTTCAAAGTCCACTTGCTTAGCTTCAAAGAGAGTGGATCAAAAAATGTACAAATTGTTCATCTTCGTGACTTTTTCCTCTAGAATCATGTGGTCCTTCTCTTATTTGTCTCCATGGTTGTGTATTGAGTACTTTATCACCCCCTCTGTTTTTCTTATTTGATTTGTTCCTTATTCCATAGGAATATATACATGTGTGTGAGTAGTGTTCCTCTTCCATATCCATTCTTAGCCTCAGTTGAGTAGGAACCTTGTATTTGCTAAATTATTTTCCACCTTATTCACCCTCCTTCTAATGCATTGCATCTTAATTTCTAAGAAAGTTGATATTATTGGGATATCTCTTTAAGGGGTTAAACTAGTCTCCAATTGGAGTTTGTTGGCGTTGAGTACCTTCAAAAGTTTTGGTACAACTACTTTTCTTATGATAATTTAGAGTCCTCCTATATTGTCAATATGGTTCATCCAAGATCCTTGGCCATTACCATGCCCTTTTTCGATCCTAGTATATATACTATACTATTGGTAACTTCTTCTCCATTGTGTTTATAAAGTCCTATCAGGTTTCCAAGAAAGTTGCAGAGGATACCTCCTATACCTGCTCTACCCGGGTTACCTAGGTTACCTTTTGAAGCCCCTCTCAAAATTTAATTCAAGGAAGGGTTCCATTAGAACTTTCCATTGGGTAGATATCGGTTTTGAGAGATCAAACCTAGGAGGATGGATCATTAAATTGTTAATTTGGTTTCCTATAATCGAGACCTTCCCTTGATCTTACTCTATATGTTCCAAGTCATTTGTCGCTCAGTACTTGGTTGATCTAGTACCATGTAAGTTTTTAGACATGGTTTCTTTAGTTTCTTATGGTGTTTTCTTCTAATACTAGAAGACTCGGTTGTTGTACTCTTTCTAAATGCTCCATGTGACTATTCTTGGAACCATCTCCCATGGCCCATCATCCAATTTTTGAAATTGCTCATTGGCCATTTCCTTAATAATGTAGTTGCATCTTCATGTCAGTTAATAACATTTTTGGTATCGCTTTTGATCCATTCCTGTGCTTGGTGGATGAAGGAGCATTGAATGAGTAAGTATTTGGGAGATCCTAAATGGAAATTGTACATAACACATTTTGATAGACCCATATATTACCTCTCGCATATATTGCTCCATGTTTGATTTCTTTTCGACACTAGTTGCCATGGGAAGGTTGACATTTTATGCCTTTAAAAAAGGGTTTCCTACTTTATTCCAAATTAGGCCCTTATCCCATTAATGTAATCTCATATGGAGATGGTATGAGATTAATTGATATATGTCTATTTAATTGAAAAATCCCATGTATTGTACTTAGCCCGTCTAAGAGAATGTGGTCCCTTTTGGACCATATTTTTATTTCCATATTTTTGTACATATGGCTAAGTGTTCATGATAACATCTCCATATGAGATTACCTAATATATTTGTATCACAATATTGCATGTATGGAGGCCCAAAACTCACAACTCTTTTGGACTGTAGATTGCCTTCCATAATATCAATGGCCAGTTTTTATCCAATTGAGGACTTCTTCTTAAAAAAAATGCTTTCCATTTGCTTTGTTATTTTTAAGGAGGTTGATATAACTATGAATACGTATAGTAGAAGGGCTTGCAGGATTAATTTTAATAATGTTACCCTCCCTACTAAATATACATGTCAAAAAATACACCCATGTAATCTATGTTTCAAATCTTTAGGGACTCACCCCAATTTATTTCCCTAAAATCCTTAGTAAATAATGAAACCCCCAACCTTTAGCTTTGAGAGGTAGATCATCTTCAATGCACTATATCATATCTATAGGCGCATATACATTGTAGTATTTCTTAAATCTACGTGTGCAAATGTAGTGATGCCCTAATTTTGGCTCGAACCTCCTAACCAACTTCCATCTACATGTTTTTCCCTTCATTGGTGCACTATCCTAGGTTGTCTTTCCAAAAATTGCACCTACATGCCACAATTTGAGGGCAAATATCATGTCGAGGAGCAGAACCAATATGGTGGTGTTCGAGGAGAGGTGTTCAGGGAGTGGTGCAAGGTGGAGAGAATAAAGAGAGGGATCTTTAGGTATGATAAGATTAGATCCTTGGATAAAGATTAAGAAGAACGGGTTGTTCTTCTTATGGCCATGTCATGTGGCATTGCCTCATGTTAGAGGATTATGTGTAGATTAAATTGCAACATCAATTAGTTAATTACAATGACTATTGGTATATACAACAAAACATTAACACTTGATGGCTTTGTTGTTGATGGATTGGAGGGTTTACATAGGCATGTTTAGTGTTAACACAAGGTGAGGACGAATGATGAGAAGGAAAGCCTTAAATTGTAAATGTGGCAATCGTGTTGAGCATAGAGGAAGAATATTTGGATTATTTGGATGACCTGCTAAAGGGTCGATAAATTTGGACAAACCTCTTTCCTTGAGCCCTCTTAGCAAATCTTTGGACTTGAGGAGGAGGTTCCACCTGGGGTTGTGCTTGTTGGAGGAGGAAATAGTGGCTATCATTGGTGAGATGGTTCAAGTGATATCTAACCAAGGCTCACAGGTGGAGGATTGGCTGGAGTAGAGGCTGATAGGACTAGGTGACGACTCTCTTGAGGCCCTTCGATTTAAGGTAGGTATACTACTTGCAATGTATGTTGGAATAGATGACATAGAACCTCAATAGTTAAACCTTAGGATAGATGAACACAAAGCCTTAACATGACAACATGATGGACTTGGTACCACTTTTCCTTATGTTGATTCTTGTAGAGAACTTAAACTCCCTTACAGTAGCTTGACCCGAAATTTAGCAGGAGGTAGGGCTTATCGGAGAGTTTTTGGAACTTAAGCATATGAGTGGCTCCTCAATCATTGATGCAAGGTTTTTAAGGTACTAGACTCTAGAAAGTAAGAGGAAACACAAAAGACACAAGTGTATAAAAAAACTACAAGACCACGTCAACTTGAATTCGGGGGCAAAAACTAGGATAAATAAGATTATGGACTTGGAAGAATTGGCGATTGTAGGTTGGTTTCCAGTTAAAAGGATGAGTAATGAATGTTTAGAGGACTGGAACAAATCTAAATCCAAGCCCATGGTTGGATGCATCCCACATATCATGACTCTAGCAAGGCGTTGGTAGGTATGGGTCTTCAAAGTGGTGGAAGAGATAGATAAAATCCTTCGTAAACATTTGAAGTGGGGTTCACAAACTCTTTTTCTAAAAAAATGCCATGTTGAAACTTGACTTAGATGCCTAGTTTGCTTGAGTTGATATCCTACCAATATGGCTAGAATTTTTGGACTCCCACTCGTCCTGCGGTCAGAGGAAGTGTTTAAGGAAATAGTGAATGGTCTTAGCACATTATATGAAGCCAATATCTCTTTCCATGACCTGAGGTATTTTAGAATGGCCCAAATTCTTGTGCGTTTGGAGACTAGTAAAGGACTGACAAAGGCTATGGTCATAAAAGAGCAGTAGACATTTTCCACCTAACCACAGATTATGAAGGTATGCCCTTCAAGTGTGGGTATTGCCACAACTACGGGCATCTAGAAGCTCACTTAACCATCCAAATCAAAGGAAGATTTGGGCTCAAAGAAATTAGATGAAAGGTTTGGGGGAAGACCATATGGGAATTTCACATAATCCAAGCTAGAAGGAAGAATTGGGGAACAAGGTGCCCATTGATTGTCCTTGGGATACCCCATTAGAAGCATAATATCGTCCTTCAGTCACAAACCAACTCAAGGAACCAAGTTTGGATGATATTAGTGACAATAAGAAATGCTTTCCACATTTGGGTAAGTCCTTACAATCACTTCCTCTAAATAAAAGAAAATCATATGAAAATTTAATTTTTGGGACTTGGGAATTAAAGGTCGAATCCAAAGGATTAGAATTGATTAGTGAATTTCTGCCTAGTATTTTGAGAATTAAAAAACCCAAATCCCCCAACCCTCGTTCCTATACTTGTAAACGAAAGTCCATAGGGAAATGAAAATGTCCAAGTAGGGGCTTGTGCAAATCAAAGCCTAGATATAGAGGCCTGAGAGACAATAAGTCATGCAATTCCCTTGGAATCCATGAAATACAACCTCAAACCTATGAGTAAAGGCACCTATGGATTCTCTGGGAAGGTGGCAATGGAGATAAGATTCCTTGAAGATAAATCTCAAAAAAAATCAAAGAGGAAGGAAGCCCTACATATCCATGGCACAAAGAAAAGCATATTCAGAAATCATATGTGGAAAGCAACTATCCTTGATAACGACTTGATCCAGGTGGATCTCGGTGGCCATACACCTTTTCCACTGAATCAACGTTTTCGAGCCTATGGTTTTGATAAAGCATGATATTCACTCTTTTGATGGGGAATGTAATGTAATGTCATCTCCATTTGTTAATTACAACCATCATGTAATAATTGCCTAGTGGTCTTATGTACATGCCTACAACGTTAATGCAGTGGATCCCATTAGAACTCCACAGTTAAGCGTGCTTGGGCTATAGTAGCACTAGGATGGGTGACCTCCCGGGAAGTCCTAGTGTTTTACATGCCTGTGGTATTTTGTAAACTCAAACCAATTTATCCCACATGCATCATGGGAATTGTTCTCCTCTCACTCTCTCATATATAAACAAGTTTAAGGAGGTCCTTTGAACATGCAACGAAGTGTGATGTAATGCTTATTTGTGAATGACCTTGGCTGACATCTCTTTCTCTTTAGAGATAAGTTACCATCATTCTAGCTAGTTTGTGTTCTATAGTGTTTTTGTACTTCATTCATTAATAGAAGTTGGGTTTCACTGTATTTTTGTGTTCTCTTCTATAGTTTTGTTCGTATCTCAGTTCATTCTCAGTATAATCTAGATTAGTGGTATCAGAGAAGTCTCCTCCTTATCATTTCTTAGTGCATGTCCCTGACGAGGTCATGGTATAGAGAGTTAGGTTTCGAGCTAGTTTTGTTGGAGGATAACCGCTCTCGCTAGCCTAAGCAACCTCCCATGGTGGAAGAAAAGAGAGATGACAGAGCAGTAGATCCTTTCAATATGTTGCTCGAGGAAGCCCATGTGCGACAACAGAGGAATGAAATGATGGACAACTTCACTCAAATCCTTCAACGACTAATTATTGTGACCGAGGAATCTTCGTCAAGCAGTCATTTCAGAAGTGTGGCACCCTTCAAGGTACAAAACAAAGTTGATATCCCCTTATTTGAAGGTCAAATAGATTCTAATTCTTTGGAAAAATGGTTGAATATGTTAGAAGGGTATTACTCTGTTCAAAATTTTCCCGACATCAAAAAGATCACCTTCACGCTCCTCATATCCTTTCCCCATGTTAGAGCTTGGTAGGAAGGTTACTGGGAGAGGTACAACGCAGATGAATCTACATTGATTGGGAGAGATCCCACCTAGGCAGCCTTTGTGGATGCTCTCAAGGAGGAATTCTACTCTTTTGGAAACTATGATGACCAATACATGATATGGACAAACCTATGTCAAAAAAGGGACCAGATGGTGTTGGAGTAGGCTAACATGTTCCATACCTTACGCTCAAAGTTGGGTATCAAAGACTCTGAGCAACACTTGGTTCTGAAGTACCGCAATGGCCTACACAGGTACATCCATATAGAGATGGACTTCTTGGACATCTCCTCATTGGGAGCTACTTATCGATATGTAGTCAAAATCGAGCAAAAATTCAAGCAACAGAGTAAACAAGAGTTTGGGTTTGTAAATATGCCACAACAAAAGCATGGAAAAGGAAAGCCTAACTCCCATAACAAAGGACAAAGTAAGGAGAGTCGATCTGAAGAAAATCATTCCAAACCACCGGCTAAGAAGGGTGATGGGAAGTTTAAGAAGGATCCTAGAAAGTGGTGTGAGTTCCACAAAATCCCGTGGCACAACACCGATGAATGTCGCTCGAAACAATCATTGGTGGTTGAGCTTGAAGAAAATGAATTAGAACCTGACTTGAACTCTGACTCAAAGCACAATAAAGGGAAACATATTGTCAATGCAAAACCCACTGCTACGATCACAGTCGCACAATCCAACCAGAAGAACCAGAGGAGCTTGAGAAGGGGGAGCGTCTCTTTCATTCACAGATATGGGTGAAGGGGACTCCACTACATTTCATTGTTGACAACGCGAGCCAAAAGAACCTGATATCAGCCAAGGTCGTCAAGAGATCAAAGTTGTTGATAATGCCACACCCCCAACCATACACCATTTGATGGTTGAGCAGGGGACGAGACATCCATGTTATCCAAGAGTCCAACTTGTCCTATGACATCAAGCCCTTCAAATATGAGGTAACGAGTGATGTCTCCCTACTTGAAGTTTGTGATGTTCTTTTGGGACAACCATATATGTGGACATTGGAAATGTCACGCTATCTATGAGTCTTTGCCCTATAGTGTCATTGTTACTCTGGGGGTAAGCTCTACAGAGTACCATAGGTAGTTCCAACTACTGCCACTTCATTGATCTCAAAATAATAATGTCACAAAGTAATCTCTCAAACCACAAAGTTTAGCCTCTTCATGATTCGGTCACAAGGTGAACAAAAGGTCACTACAACCACTACAACCTCGACCCAAGACCTTTCTATACAACAAAAGCAAGTCGAAAAGACTGTAAAGGAGCACAAATATATATTTTTTTCACCTGCGGGGGTGGCTCTGCACTACCAAGTCAAGCAAAGTTGTAACATAGCCTTTCATAGCTCTATTGGCCACAACCGTTTTTAGGTGTGTTTAAGGTTCCAACCATTAGCCCCCATTGATATAACTCTTCCTAATGCATCTTTACTTACAAATTCCTCCCACACTCAAACCGAGATAGATCGTGTGACCAAAATTGTTGAATGGATCCAACACCTTCAACAAAAGGTTCATGACACCCTTCAAAAGGTTAATTCCAAGTACAAACAGGACAACTACTTCACCGAGGAAATAAACTCATCAAGGTTCAGATTTAGCAAAAGTTTCTCCATCTCCTGAGGGAACTTGACACAATGGGGACCACTGCTTCCTAAGGGGGGAGGACTGATCTCGGTGGATCTCGGTGGCCATCCACCTTTTCAACTAAATCAACTTTTTCGAGCCTATGTTTTTTATAAAGCAGGATATTCACTCTTTTGATGGGGAATGTAATGTAATTCCATCTATGTTTGTTAATTACATCCATCGTGTGATGATTGCATGATGGTCTTATGTACACGCCTATAGGGTTGAAGTAGTGGATCCCATTAGAACTTTGTAATTAAGTGTGCTTGGGCTTGAGTAGTACTAGGATGGGTGACCTCCCGAGAAGTCCTAGTGTTTTACATGCTTATTGCATTTTGAAAACTTAGACCAATTTATCCCACGTGCATCATGGGAATTATTCTCCTCTCACTCTCTCATATATAATAAAGGTGAAGGAGGTCCTCTGAGCATGCAATGGAGTGTGATGTAAAGCTTATTTGCGAATGAGCATAGTTGACATCTCTTTCTCTTTAGAGATAATGTTGGAAATTTAATCTGTTAAGATTACTTACTTGACGAAATATGAATAGTCAAATAATAAGAAACATCATCGGGAGTCCAAGAAACCTCTTGGAAGACGAATCCAAAGGTCGCATCATTGTATTAATGGATGTATCATATTAATGGAAAATGCATCCTACGCTGCTTATCTATTTTTGTGTGGTCCAACAATGGTATCATAGCTATGGCAGTTGTCCATGGCAGCAAGCATTTTCTTTCATGTGCAGAAACACATCTTCCCTCTATATGCGCCCCTCTACCTACGTTATTATGTTTGCCCTCCTCAATGTTATTTGTGTCAATATGTCCCGAGCGCACTTGCATGGTCGTTCACATTCTTCTCTCTGCCAGTCAATCATGCCCCTCAGCTCACGTCTCCATTGTGCACCCCTGCAATTATTCCAACCCGTCGACTATTAGCACCACTAGGAAACCCTAATTCGCTCCACCCACGCCCAAGCGAAACCCTAACTCAAGTCGCCCATCGATTGTTCGACCCCCTCAACCCTATAGAAACATCGTTGGTATAGATCAGAATAAGAACCGAGTCGAATCTCGACAATTTTTATTCACAAAACCAGTAGAAAACAACGCCACGTGATTTCCTTATCGGTCCACCATTTACACTATTTAGAAACATAACCCAAAAAAATATTTTCAAAGGAATCACACAATCCAATTAGAGTTTCGTTGTCTTGAATTGTCGAGCCATTGATGGTTTCCACATGTACAGTATTCGCGTAGTTGAAAACATTCATGGAAGATGAAGATCTTTCCAATGTATCCTTGATTGGGAGTATCGGTTTTGCTATTTGAACCAAGCAATCTACGTAAACCGCCATGGAATTCATATCGACGGCAGCCACTGTTTCCATTGTGTTTTTGTAAACCACTTGCAAACCATTGATATTGGAGAACTGCATGTCTAGATGACAACAACCATCATAAATATTACACCCCTGCAAATTATTTTTTTGTCGAATGGCATTTTTTTGTGATGCAAACTGAAGGAGAGCTTCTACTCCAATGGAATTTTGAAATGTGGCGATCTTCTTGACAAAGAAACAACTTCCACGTGATGACACAACTTCCACGTGACAGGATACAACATGTGGTGAATTGACTAAGAGAATTAGATTGGGATGTGAATCTTGATCCCCACTTTGGCTTGCATGTGTTGGTTGTTCAACAATTGTCAATTCTTGATGTTTTTTTTTTTCTAAATCAGATTTGTTAAACGGGTGCATTTTCGGTAGAATCTCACACCTCTCATTTGTTGTTTGCATTGGAGAGTTTGATTGTTAAAGGGGGGAGTTGCAAGAAACCCTTGAGGTCTAATTCAATCTCTAAATGGCTCGAGTTGAGGAATTATTAGAGTTACTAAAAACTCTAATACTCTCTTTTGTGGACAATATAGTCACCACCGACAAATCAACTTTGCAATCTGTTGTAACCTGCTTGCAAGTTTTGCAAGCCAAAGTAACACTGCTACAAACTCTGACTTGACTTCTTCGGGATGCACTTGAACGAAATAATCTTCGACATTTTGAACTAGTCCTTGTTCAGAAAAATCCTATTTTCGAAGAAAATGAAGATGATGATCAACAACCAGTACATAATCAACTCAGTGAGCCAACTTCATATATCAATGGAGATGAAGTTCAACCTTCTCTTTCAAAGCCAATCATCAGACCTTGGGAAGAAATCAGGAACAATAAGCAAAAAACTAGTATCAAATATGAAAATGACGTGACCTTTCATATTCCACATTATACCAAACCGATCTAGTTCTAGAGTGTTGGACTACTACAAGAAAGTTCATATTCACCTGCTCCAATTCAAGATCAAATTAAAAAATGCCAACATTGTCATTGAGTTAGCCATATGGAAGATAAGTGTTTCGATCTTCATCCTTGTGAGCATTGTAGAAAGTGTTAGCACTCTGTAATTTGCCCAAGGTTGTGGAGGCAGTCACAGAGGCAACATCAAAACAATTCGAGTCTTGGATCTATCCCTCCAAGACTCAGAGAGGGATCTCTCTGTATGATATAACTTTGTTTGAAGAGAATGTTAGGCTAGCTATGCAGAACATGGGTTTGTTTATGGATTTTGAGTTGGTT
>CBVK0100603272.1:0-16935 GCA_900067695.1 Picea abies | reverse complement strand
ATAACATTACTAATCTAATATGCCCCAATTAAGGGTTAATGAGCCAATATTAGGGCTTAACACCCGCCAAAGTGAAACAAAAATAAAGTTAAGTATAGAATGAGGGGAAGGGAAGGTAGTGAGGGGGATGGGGATAAATGTAGGTGGTGGAGGTGAGGTAGTGACATAGGGTGAGGTAGGGGGAGGGGAGGGGGAGGTTAAAGTGTAGGCCGCAGAGTGTCAGGATGGGGAGTGAGGGAGGTATAAGGAGAGTGGGAAGAAGTATGGTAGGTGTGGAGGGATAAGGGGTGTGAACCCAACATGGGGATGAACCCACAGTGTTATGGGTGATATTATTATATTATATAATAATACTAAGTGTGGGGAAGTACTTAGAGAAGAATGGAGCATGGAGGGTGTGGTAAGTCAACCCGCCATGCTATAATAAGAAGAAAATCATGGGTGTTGGGACCAAAAAATTCAAAAACATCATGGGTCCTGGGCTCACGAATATTTAGATGTATTTTTAAGAAATTAGCTTTGTTCCACATGGAAGAAGCATCTTTTCCGTTTAAATGCAAACCTGGATATCTTGAGCATATGAACTCAAATTTTGAATACAAAAAATGAATGATGAATATAAGACTAAGGGCTACATGATGAACTTGTTATCATTAAAAAAAGTTATTTTTCTGATATCAATTTTTTTATTATTGCATGAGTGGGAAAGTCTATATGACCAATTTTTGGTCGACAACTAGCTTCAACTGTGGAAGAGTGACCGCCTTTAGGTAAATGAGGACCCAGAATATGAAAACCAATTTTCTTCTCCATTGGGCTATGGAGTCATCTTCGAAGTAAATTCTTGCAATTCTTCCTCTTACATGGGGTTATCTTCAAATATTATATCAGTATAGTGACTTACTTATTATGAAAAAATTTAATTGAAGAAACAAACTATGTGCAAACAAGATATGCCTACCCTTCCTTACTTCAAGGGAAGGGACACTTTCAAGTATAGGTATATTTCCAATGGATCCATTCAAGCATCCAACTGATCTATGGAATGAGCTCCAATACTGTGAAACATATTGGGGCTTGTACCAATGAGTCATGGGCACTCTCAATGTGTACTGGAGAAAAATTGAATCAGGTGTGTGGAGGATATGATTGCATTGCTTCACGAACAATTATTTGGAACCATGATTCAATGAAATCAACTCTTGGTTTCTTAAGAGTATTGCTATCTTCTATTAGATAAGGATTTTCCAATTTTATCATCCTTTCATCCTTCTCCTTATCACTAACTGTGTCCAATTTTTTTTATTCATTGGTGATGCTTTGAAAACATTCTTCCTTCATGGAATGGAAATCTTGCTCATCATTCTTCTCAATATTCATTTCTTCCACCAATTCTTCTTGTTGTCGATGTTCTTGTGTCTTTTCATCTCCCATTGCAAAATTTTCCGCATGAATGTGTTGGTTGAAATCTTCTTTTTCTTTTGGTGGAGGCTCTTCAATTTAATTATCAAACTTACTACTTGAAAGATATTCCTATGGAGTGTATGAGAGGCTGACGTATTGCTCCTGCAAATAAAAATTATTATTTTCATTTTCATCCATATGACTTGATTTAGAAAAATATTCCAATCTTTGATTATACTCTTCTTCCAAGTTAGTCACTTCATTTTCTTATGTCCATATGGGAGAGAGTGGGTGGGTAGAAACATTGAAAGCATTAGAAAAATACATATGAATGCACTCTCAAGATGAACTTTTCTTAAAATGATTTTTCTAATACATCCCAATTGGTAATGGATGTAGGCAGTAATGAACCATACCATTCAAGAGCATCCCCACATAGAGTTTGTAAAAATAATCAACATGTAACATTGTCTTCTGTGAGATTAAAAACATCACATGTACTTTTGAAATTAAACAAACATTGCTCTGCATATTCTAAAATATTCCCAAAGAATGTAGAAAAGTTTTCAATACAAATATCAGGCTTTTGAAAATCTACTTCTGGTTGATTTAATGGAATTCTATGAAATCAACTCCTTCTTTGAATAATTCTTTACTTTTACGAATCTTTCGAATCCATTGACGAGCTTGGTGAAAAGGGTAAAGGAGCATCATGACATGAAATAAACTCCTCAGAGGAGTCATAATATACATCTTCTTGATATTTTTTAATATTTCCAATGGAGTTTCTAGGGAGTTCATTCTCCCTAATATTTTTTGCTTCTTGGCTCTTTTTTAGGTCATTAAAACATATTTCAATAATCTTTTTATAAACCATGTGCATTTAGAATAAGAAAAAATATTCTTGAATCTTCTTTTCAAAAAATTGAACCGTGGATACTTTGGTTCCTTAGTCTGATATGAAGCAGGGCCTCAAATATATTGAAAATAAATGGATCCCCGGTATGGTCACCAAAAATGTTGATTTTTGTGTTTGCTAAGACCGAAACAACAACCTCATGAGGATATGAAGCCCCCTACAGTTTTACTTAGGTGGTACTAATCTTTGGCTAAAATATATGTCTTGAATATCTTGGATTAGGGATATTTCTTAGACAATGAACCCCAAATCTTTATTGCTTGGATTTATACATGGAATGGTTCTTTAAGAGCCTGATATGATCTTCAAGTAAAGCAAGAAATTGTTTAACAACAAAAAGTTCAAGAGAGACTTCAATATTAAAATATCTCTTCGATCAACATCATATATACATCCTTCTATATAATATACAAATAATGTATATATCCATATCTTCTCACGAGAAATAGGAAAGAATAGTTTTGATCATCTCAAATAATTTTAAAATAGTATAACAATTATAAAAAAAGAGAATTTGATAAGAATACTTCAAACATCTCACCCTCATAAATTCCAAGATCTAAAACATCATTAAAGGCATGCCCCGAAGTATTTCTTTGTGGGGTTTTATTCATGAAATATATTCAACAATAAATAAAATTTGTGACAGTCATACACATGGTTGTGAATACTCCATGATTATATAAGAAAAGTATTTTGAAGAATACAAGAAGTATAGTTAAGAATATCATCATTGTGCTCAATACAAAGATTCAATCATAAAGCTTTGATAAAATGGTGTAGAAGAAGAAAAAGAGTGGAGAATATGGAGATCTCTTTTCATTGATTAGAAGTTTTGTTGCATGTTGATTTTTGTACATTCTTCTTTTGATCTTATTCCCCTTCCCTTCTGATCATGGAAGATTTGATGAAACTCTTTGTGATCATGGAAGCTTTGATGAAGCCCTTTATTCATTTTAAAAACAATTCTTCTAACTACTTCATTATTTAGGGATTTCTTTTCTTGAAGAGATAACTTAAATTAATGACTTAATTAATTATTATTAATGTATTGACATCATTGATAGTCATATCTTGAAATGGTTCTTTTTCCGTCTTTAATAAAAGTTTTTAAATACACTTTTATTTTGAAAACAATTTAATTAATTGATCTTTTAAAAGGGGGACTGCATTTTAATTTTTTGGATGTGATAATCAAATTTTCATCCATTTAAACCAATTTATATGTTATAGTCATCATATTATATTTTCAACAAGTCCTCTTGAGTGATATTTTGATTCTTATATCTCAATATATGACCTTGTGAAGTCGAGGTGTCAAACAAATTTATCAGCAAAGCATAAAAAATCAGCTTACTAATATTTTATTTTTTGAGAAACTTATGAAAAATTTCATCCCTCAAGACCTCTTCCATCATATTCCTCGTCAAAATAAATTTTCAATGAGTTAAATTTTTCACAATTATGACTACTGGATCTCAATATATGGTCATTAGAAGATTAAGACTCAACAATCGTTCAATGAATTTGATGCGGCAATCTAGGCCCTTGGATTGAATTTTTCCCTCCTTTGTTAAATTTTCGAATTTTACTCATAATTATTATCCCAAATGAATGGGATTGTTGAAGTATTTAGTGTATATAATAAAGAATATTATATACACTAGGTAAGAATTAGAGGAAGACTATGGATAATTATAGATTGACCCCTTAGGAAAATGATTAAATAATTAATATTTTGACCAAATTCATCCTCCACCCATGCCCAATCAATGCACAATCAACGTGATTCAATAATGCACATGTCATCATGTGTCATCATGTGATAGGTAAAAAATATGCCACATGTAACTAATAATAATATATCGTTGTCGGCATGAGTCAACAATCCACATGTCACCATGTGTCATCATGTGATAGGTAAAAAATATGCCACATGTAACTAATAATAATATGCCATGTGTCTCCAATAATAATATGTCATGTTAGTAATTTAATTTGATGCCATGTGTAGTAATGTGATTGGATATCATGTGTAACAAATAATTCTTTGCCATGTGTCATAATTTCATTGGTTAATAATTGGAGTGTTCTCATTTTTTAAGGGTGTAATGTAATGAACTTAGGATAAAATAACCAAGTGAGGAAATAAGTGAATGAGGAAGTAAGGAGAGAAGGGAAAGGGAGTGGTGGGTTGGAGGGGCTAAGGAATGTGAGCAGGTATGGAGTGTAAGTACGCCAACCCATCAAAGTGAAACAAAAATAAAGTTAAGTATAGAATGAGGGGAAGGGAAGGTAGTGAGGGGGATGGGGATAAATGTAGGTGGCACAGGTGAGGGAGTGATGTAGGGTGAGGTAAGGGAGGGGGAGGGGGGTAAAGTGTAGGAGGAGCAGTGTCAGTTTGGGGAGTGAGAGAGGTATAAGGAGAGTGGGAAAGGAGTATGGAAGGTGTGGAGGGATAAGGGGAGTGAAACCAACATGGAAATGAACCTGTGATGTTGTGGGTGATAGTCTTATATTATATAATAACACTAAGTGTAGGAAATTAATTAGAGAAGAATGGGGCATGGTGGGTTTGGTGAGTTAACCCACCATGCTATAATAAGAAGCAAATGATGGGTCTTGGGACTGAAAAATTCAATAAAATCATGGGTCTTGGGAAGACAAAGATTTAGATTTATTTCGAAGAAATTAGATTTGTTCCACATGGAAGAAGCACCTTTTGTCATTTAAATTAAAACCTATATATATTGAGCATACAAACTAATATTTTGAATCCGAAAAATGTGTGAAGAATATGAGACTAAGGGATACACGATGAAATTGTTATCGCTCAAAAATTTTCTTTTTCTGATATTAATTGTTTTATTATTCCATCAGCAGGAAAATATAGATGGCTAATATTTTGTCAACAGGTGCGCCTGACGATAATGAGGTGCATCGATGCTTAATGTTCAATGACACTGATGCGATTTATTCAGTGCATGTATTTTTTATTATAAATTATGGTGGCGCTTTTGAACATTGATGCATTGATGTTTTATTGTTTATGTACACACTGAGGCATATATACCTTAAAGTCACACCAAAAAAGAACCTCCATAGAAACCTTTGGCCTCCTTCCTCTACTAACAACCTCCGCTATGAACAATGACGGTGTGTTTGAAAATTTAAGCACTGATACATTATGTATTAGGTGTGCACCAATGCGAATATACCTTAAAGGCGCACTGTAAAAAAAACCTCTGCAAAAACCTTCGGACGCCGACCTCAGCTAACAAAATCTAATATAAAAATCTAAGGGATAAATTTTCCAGGGAGGTTCCATAAAAACCTCCGCAATAAGGTGTTCTCCTTATAGTCAAGAACTATAGATATTAAAGTAAAACATTATGAGACCTTAGATTCCACAAAAAATTAAAGAAGGGAAAACATGAAAAAAAATCATGGGGTCCTTACCTTTCCTCAATAATGTTTCTAGATTAATGGTGCTCAAGTTTTCTCTCACCTAGGGTTGGGAGAAAAAAATCAAACTAAAATTAATAGTAAAGCATATCCAAAGGGGATTAAATACATAAAGGAAAATAACTGAAGTAATGCAAGGTTTTCTTCAATAAATCATGATACAATAGAACAAAACCTATAAGTATTCCCTCTAAATTCATCATACACGTGACTAAAAAATACATAAAAAGGAAGAAGCATAGAGTAGAATCATACCTTTTTGGATTTACTTTCCTCACACTAACCTTTACTACATCAAGTGTACATCCTTATCGATTTCCCTTGAAGAACATGTAAAAATAACTTAAATAGAAAATACACTCGAGACAAATGACAAGATAGATATTTTCTTTATTCTTTAATGAAATAAAATGGAGGAAGAATTATCCTTTTATAAGTGAGAAGTCTCCTCAAATATATTAAAAAACCATGTGCTATCTCAAAAACCATGAGATCAAAACCATTTGTCTAATAAAACCATGGGAAAAGTACAAATAATAAAATAAAATGCATCAATCATATGCTCATGAAGTGATACATCCCTATAGAAAAGGTCAACTACAATGTGATACCAACATGTGTGGAAAAATATATCTCAATAGAGGTGCACCCCTCATAAACATGATGCCAATGTTTAAGTGATTGTCCAACTTCAACATAGCTAGACCCCTCGATCCAAGAAATGGTCCAAAGGTGGAAAAATGTGCTCAAACGTATGACATCAATTCTGAATGTGTGAACTGTACAAGCAATAAAATCATCCACATGTAGCACGTGTGGGCTCAGAAAGGCTATCACTCCTCAAGTAAGTGTCTAATATATGTGACATGTCATCAAAAGTGTCTAAGTCATCATGTGAAATCATCCTGGTAATGTGCAAACTCACTCTCCAATGCATTAATTACCCCCACATGTGGTACAAAAGGAATAATTTATGCATGATCATGCAATGAAATGTCTAACTGAGCAAGGAGGATGAATATAAATGGTCATCCATATGGAATGCATGATAAAATTTCATCCATGTTATGATATAATGCATTGCCATGGATCCCAATGTGGTGACATATATCTCGATGTAGTACACAGGTCCCAAGAAAATGTCATGGATATTGAGGTAGTTTTAAGAATCTTGAGTCATGATACATGTATCCCAATGCACAATACCCACTCAAAGTGATGGGTCTAACCTCTTAGCAAGTTGTTAATTAGTACCACTTGGTGATAATATATTAGCAAAACATAACGAAGGGGTTTAATTTTAATACTTTCCTAAGTCTTACCAAGGGGAACATCATTGATCCTTATACATGCATCAAATCCTAAGAAAAAGCCATATTTCCTAAGTACCTAGGTGAAAAATAGGCAATAATGTGTAATAATGATGAAAGGGAAGGGGTGATGATTCCATGTGATGACCCTCAAAGTCTTATACATGCACATGTATTAATTTTTCAATTTTTATTCATTTAGCTTCATTTGGCTAGGCATTTTTTCTTATAATATCCTTTTAGAGGGAGTTTAGCATTGATTTACTATCTTGAGCCTGTTTTTTATTACTTGTTAAAGCATTTTTTATTTTAAATATTTAGTTTGTTGAACTAGTCCTTTTCTTTATATATTCTTAGACAAACCAAGTGCTAGAGGCATTGACCATATTAATGAGGGGCATTGCTCAAGATTAATATTTTCATTTTTAAACTTTGTCTCTTCACCTCTTAGCCTTAAAGGATTTATTTATTCGGGGTTTAACTTTGACCTTTCCTTTTGATCTTTGAGAAATCATACATGACTAGGATGCAACTATCTAGCCTAGACACCTAGTGATACAAGTCACCCTAAGAAATGACACACTTCTAATATAAAACATGTTCCCCAAGGTACTATGAAGCAAGTAGTAAAACTATATAATGTTATGAAATGCCTAAAGATAATTGTTAGAGGTGTACCACTTTATGACAAGCCCCGAGGTTATATCATAACGTCCAAATGAGTGTTAATACATGGAATATCAAATGAAGAAAACTAACCATACCATACCATACCATACCATACCACAATGAACCTATCATCCGAAGGGAGGGGATGATATTGAGCTACACCATAGTTGAGCTAGCACAATCATGTATCACGGTGGAGATAAGGAAAAAATAATTTATGGATCTGTTGGAAGAGTAGCATGAAATCTCATGAAAGAAACAACATGACACCCTTGCAAGGGTGTTCAATGGTTGTTACCCCTAAGTGAGTAACATCTCCCACATGGCGATGTTGGATATTTTTAGATGGTGTTAATCCTTGGTGGGCTTGCATATTACCTTGATGGGTACAACCTCCTTGATTATCTCTTGTTTGACCTCAAGTTGATCATTAAATTTTATTGGACTTGAGATAATATAGAATAAGATGATATAAGGTGTGTATCTTAGAGATAAGGTTGATATTTCAATGCCTTATCCTCTTCTAAAATTAATCTTTTCCATTCTACTATTTGTATGCCTTATCCACTATGTTATTTTTATGTCTCATTCTCTTCTAAAGTCCTATCTTGGTACATTTTGATCCATTCCTTCATCCCATTCATGCATCTTATCTTGGAAATATGTGGTCTCAAGGAGGTTTGACCTATCTTTGGTGGAGGATGTTTGAGTTAATTTTTGCATCTTGATATTCTTGGAGGAGAGATTAACTATCTTTGTAGGAGATGATTCTTATATTTTATCTTCTGCCATATTTTCTTATTCTTTCTTATATAATAATAATAATAATAGCAACAACAACAACAACAACAATAACAATAATCTAATTTTAAGGTCATGACCAAGCCATACACCAAATTGGTGTACGATACCCCTTGTTTGTGGGACAAGGGACCCCCTCCCTGCAATGATTTGACTATTGAATTCTATAGAGCTATAAATACCATACCCCCCCTATGGATTTTAACCTATGACCTTCTTGGAAGAAACACATGTTCTTAATCATTAGGCCCACTCATGATGTACTATTATATTGTATGAAGAAAAAATAAAAAGGGGTCAAATTTATTGTGAGGTATTGAGCTTCTTTTCTAGTGCTTCATCTTATTCCTTTTCTCCTTTTCACAGAGATTGAGATTGATAGCTAGCATGGATTATTTGTGGTGATGATTGGTTTTGATAGGTCGTAAGAAGTATTATCCCATTTAGTAGAATTTATTTTTACCTTGGAGTGTTTTTTCCCAAACTTGCTAGCACTTTGTTCTTCGTACAACTTTTGATAATAAAGACACATTATTTCATTGGTGACTACTACATGTTTTTTTATGTGTGGAACTCATATTTTCTTATACTTTCACATGTTATCGATCTCATTTGGGACAAGGCTCAAGTGAATAGGCTAGGATTATCTTCTACCCGATTCACTTTTTATCTTTTCCTTTTATTTGACTCCGTATAATGCACTAGTTATTAATTAAAATCTCTCGTTTTTCACATTTTATGAATTTTCATATAAATCAATGAACACTTTACATTTTAGACATATTAGATTACTCATATAGATCACTCTCAATTTTGTTCTTGGAAAAACCATTTCCTTTGCCAACTCTTCCTGAGCATATAGTGCTAAATACTCTATAGAAGGTAATGTTAACTCGAAATATCATAAATTATTATTAAAATATCCAAAAAGATTATGAATCTCGTATATTATTAAAATTTTTATAAGTGTAATAGATGGGATCCCCTGTGAAAAATAATGAAAAATTGAAATTATGACATCATACCTTCATTTAATATTTCAAAATATATCAGTTTCAATTGTGAGAGCAACAAAATTATGATATGAATCGCATGTGGTAGACTACAAATATGTTTAGTCCTCTTTTCATATGATATGGTATGACATATTTGTATTTAAGCAACTATGGTAACAAAGTTATAATTTTTCATGTGGTGATAAAAGGTCCCAAAAGGTTTTTGGTTACTACAATCAAAACAGGTTTTGCGATATACCATATGTCTTTAATATCATGTTATACTCTAATTACATGATTTTAGGCTCCAACATGAAAAGAATGGTAAAGGTTCCAAACAAGGGAATATAGTGAGAGCTATAATTTTGAGCACTTTTTTTTTATTTACGTTGTGATGTGATGGTTTTGATATCTTGTGTTTTGGATATTTGAATCGGAAAAATATTTATGTTATAGTTCATATGGTATATGAATGTGAATGAGTCACCATGCATTTTTGAGACAAGATATGAGATTTAATGTCGCGCCAATCCACACTTTTTTTTTCATAACCTCACTATCCTGAATTATTATAATTGAATGACACCAATGAACAAAATATGTTAGTAATTTTGATTGATGATGTGGAGGTTATTGAATAGTTAAAGGAAAATGATTATGTGTGATGGAGGAGTTTTAAAAAAAATAAATTATTATATAGACTTGACATTTCCCCTCATACTTTTCACTTTCTATAAATTTATTCGCATTTATCGCATTCACATTAAATTCATTTTCCTCATTTCCCCTTTTCTATATAATAAAGATGAATGTCATATTTGGCATACAGTCATAAATGTTTTAGACAACATGGCTTGTTTTGGGAAATGCATATATTGCAGCATGGAAATTATGATTGTGATTGATGGTTTGAGAAGGTGTCATCCTAGTTGATATTGCAAAGAAATTTAAGAATATAAGGATTGGATCTAAGTATCAAAATGAACACTTATTCATTCATGTCATTATATTATATCATTTTATGTAAGTTATAATCCTTTTAATTATATCCTAGTCATATTTATATTTATTTTTATTCACTCCATGTTAATATGTTTTAAAAATAAAAAAAGGGATTGCTTGTGTACATAGATGTTTTTTTGGAGTTTTTAAGTTCATATTTTGAATTGTTAAATGAAGGACTGGGAGGTTTTTAGGTCATGGATTTTCTTCCCTTAATTTTTTATATCCCATTCATTTTGTCCCTTTTAGGATTGATGACTGTGTTTCTCAGAGCCATAGTTGAAACATGTTTAAGAAATTGTGATTGATGTTTTATGTTGTTGATTTGTATTTTACTTAGAGAATTCTTTCACTAATCAAATGTTGATGGCATATAAATGTGTTTCTTTAGCAGGGGAAGAAATTGAGGAATCAATAGAGGCAACAAAGGAGAGAGAAGAAGAATATGGAGGTTATCCAATGTGTTTTGGTAGCATGGGAGGGATAAAAAGATGAGGTTAGCTATACATTTTTATGTTGATTCTAAAGAATTTTAGAAGCTAATTGAAAAAGGACATTTAAATCTTGCTGGAAAACATGCTTTACCTAAACCCCCAACTCCTCCAAATGTTATCTTACAACCTCATTCTCGCATTGTTGATGTTCATGAGCCTCATGTTCAACTAATTATTGATGGATGGGGTAGTACTCATGCCAATTCCTCTTCTGGTATTAACCAATGGCCCATTGATCTTCATCCTATTAATATCATATTACATGTCTTTGTATATGCTTCTATGGATCCTCCTCCTCCTCCTAAATATCAGAAGGTTTCCCCCCATGACTCTCAAAAAGAAAAAGAGCTAATCACCTCTCCCAACATTGCAAAATCCTCTTCCTCTATTCATTGCAAGATGAAATCAACAGACAATGCTAAGAAGAATATAAATCTTAATAATGTGCATCCAGAGTTAGCACAACTAGAAGAAAATAAGTCTCAATATGAAAAATGCATTAGATAAGGGGAAGAATTCTTTAAGAAGAAATTCCATAAATTATTTTGATTTTATCTTTATTGATACATTAATTTGGGAATATTTTCTAACATATGGTAGACCCATGATTTTATTTTTGGAACTTATAATATCATGTTAAATTTTTGGGAGACATAAGTGGAAATTGTCATGTTAGTTTGGATGAATATTTGATTATCTTTTATGATGTAGATTTACACAATTTTTTTTCTTAGGAGTTATAAGGATTACTTAAGATTAAAGAAAGAACTTAGTGGGGCCCCACCTATTAATTATTATACATATATATATTATTTATCCTTATCTTAAATATGTGTTCCCTATTATTAACTAAAGTTATTTAAATTTAGTAACTAAAGGTAGTTGAAATACTTGAAAAATACCCTTTAGAGAATCAAAGAAAGAAAGGAAGGACAATGAGGACATGAGAAATTAGAGAGAGATACTTTTGATAAGGTTTACTCTTGTTTCAAGTGAGATTTATGATATTCATTCTTTCATTTTATGATTTTCATGAGAGCTAAGTCCTCTTGTTGGTAACATGATTACTCTAAAAGTGAAAAAGAAGAAAGGATTGAGAAGTATATTCTTTTGACATGCTTCAAAAGGTCATTCATTTATCTTGGGAGTCTGTTTAGTTTGATTAGAAATTTTTAATTCATTTCCAGTTCTGATTAAGGCTATTTTGTAGAGTCAATACTTGATGATGTTGTGGCTTGGATTCATCTCGTATATTTTAGTCTTGGTCTTTTTCTTTCAGACACCAGTTGTCTTTGTATGATTTTAAATTCCATCCTAGAATTCTATGTCTAATTTTGGTCTATACTCTCGTAGGGGTTTGTAAAGGGGAATTTGGTGGTAACTCAAAAAATTCAACATTAATCAAATATGGTTTCTTCTCAGTGGATACTTGTGGTTATTGGTTTTCATATTGTATGTATTCTTTATTCTATTATAAAACTGTATGTATTCACAAATTGTATGTATTCTTTATGATGCCCCTAACCATCAAGCCTTGTTCGATGCCTTCCCATTTGATGACACCCTTTTTGAAACTCATTCTAAACAAGATCATTTTTTATCCGATGAAAATCTCTTCGAAGATGAATCTTGTAAGGGAAATGATCTTGATTTACATAGAACTTCCTCTCATGTCCCTCTTTCTAATGATCACACTGAAGAAAGTGAGAAATATGATTTAAAAGATGATATAGCTCCATGTGACTTTTATTTCAAGGACATGGTAAAAGAAATTTTTGATAATACCTTCCAACAAAAAAGAATTGCTTGGCCAAATGAAAATGAACTTGAATAGATTCAAACTAAGTGTCTATACCTTAATAACAAATGTAATTCTCAAGCCTCAAATCCTTGTTATGAAGATGATTTGGTCAATCAACCCTTTGGTACCTATTCCTTCCTGATGTACAATGGCCACTTGGTTTTTTAACACAAAGTTAGAGAAGGGGAAGATTTAGTATCAATTTATGATGAGTTTTTGGATGAAGAGCATGAAGTTTCATTTCAAGAAGAGGAGAGTCATGAGTGTGTCTTGGAAGTAAGTGAGGAATTCCTTTTACAGTATGCCAGAATTAATACATGCTTTAATTTTTAATTACAAGTGGTTGCAGTCATGAGTTTGGCCTTCTATCCTTACCTTTCTAATTCTAAGCATACTTTCGATGTGCCATAGCTTGGGGAGGTGATTGATAAAGAATATTTTTTTTTTCACAACATAAATCCTATGGAAATACTCTATGATTGCAAGAGGATTACCCTTGATATTAATGGAGAGAGAAGGTTGCATCCTTTTCCTTTTATTCATAGAATAATAATGATGGTAAGGGATCTAATACTAATCTTGTTGAGTGGTGTCTTTTACAAGATGGTAGTCAATTCTTCTGGATTTTAACTAGTCTATCACATACACTGTTTGCATCAATTAGTCGACATTATTTGCTTATTTCCCTCCAAACCATGGATCTCATAGGGGAGATTAAGGATGCATTCCTCTATGGAAATTTTTTTCCATGTTTAAACCTTCAACGATTCACCATCCTTATCCTTGTACATAAATAAATATATATATTTGATTCTATTCTTCTGGTGATTTTGTTGCATAAAGCATCAAAATATTTTTGTAGTTTATTTCTTTATCGCTTGATGTAACATCTCCAACATCCAACTGGGCTATGCCACATAAATTTTTTGAATTGTGTGCAAATTAAAACATATACACACATAAACTCTTGCGAAACTTTATATATAAAACTTGAAATAGACAAATACATTATGTAAATGCATAGATTCATATGGAAATAATAGTAAACATATACATGCAGCATAGACATGAAATACCCATAAATATAAAGACAGATATAAACCACAGACAGGAAAAAGCCATAAAATTAAACACATAAATAATAATGCAACATGTAATTTAACACACAATTGACACTTATCTTGGTAAAAATATCACCAACTGTGTGCAGAAATTCCACAAAACTCCCAACCTTATACCACACTACTCATCACTCTCAGCAGTGGGTCACCCCTGAGCAGGGACTAAACTCCACCCGGGTAAAGGGATTCCTAACTAGGCTGATGTATATCAAACAATATGAAAAACTTCATCACAGGTGCCAATTCAAACTAACAGCCTATAGTCCCTCATTCCCCACATGCATGTCCCACCCCAGGAAGTGTGCCCCTTCTCTGCTCAACACTCCTTCGACTTCCCCACTTCCTTTATGGGCTTCAACAATAGGTCGGACAAGAAGTCTCAGAGCCCTGTAGCTGCAATTTAGCGCCTTTGGGAATTAATTCCCAGCAATTCTCTCACCTAGATATATTTTCTCACGGGACTAACAACCTGCCTCTTCAATCTCCCATGGGCCTGACAACCCACCTCTTCAATATCCGATGGGCCTGCCAACCAGCTTCTTTGGCCCAGATCCTAATCTAACCAGGTATAGGTATGAGTACTGGTACAGGTATGGGTATGGGTATAGTGATAGTAACATAAAGGTACAGAGGAAAGGAATGTACATAGGATAGTTGAATGAGTGTGTGAATGATCATGGAATGAATGAGAAAATGAACTAATTCCCAGCAATATGTATGCATTTTCCCAACTTGACAATAGTCATGTTGAGACATACTTTGGTCCACTTGTCCCCATCCTTAGAACTTAGAACAAAATAATTATCCATACTTTATACTTTAAGGAATATTAATATAATATGCCTTTTTGGCTTAAGCTCCCTAGCTTATCCTTTTTCCTTCACTTTTAGCCCCCTCCCCCTTTTCCCTAACTAGTGGAGTTTAGTCCCCCATACTCTTTTATCATGGTCAGTCTACACCCAACGATGTATTATATTAATGATGAGACATATACAAAAATAGGCTCACTGGACTTTAGCATCTAATCTCTCTGGACTAATTCAAAACATAAGCCTCCTAGCTTATAATAATTGGCTCACCAACCTATAAAATAAAACATATACACAAAGTCTCTCCATCCTCAAAATCACGTACACTTAAGTTTGTTGTGTGTGGTATCCTGGAATGTGCACACTCCATCATTTTAGTGCATAATACATGTGCGCACTATACCATGGAAGGTGCATACAAAAATCATACCAAACAACTCACCACCTTAAGTACATTTTCATTTAAATTTACAGTTGGGGTTCGACCTAGGGGTATTACAATCCCCTCCCCTTATTTATGCACCGTCCTCGGTGCATTATGTACACATATACAACCAAAATTTAAAAAATCCTCAAAAATATGCGGGTATTATGCCCACATAACATCTTCATTCTCCCAAGTTGTGTCCTCGGGACCATACCAAGTCGAATGGACATTTACAAGCCCTATGGCTCGATTCTGGAGTTGTTTGATTTTATGGTCCAGAATGCGTACCGGATGTACTTAGAAAGCACATTCTTGCTCCACCTGAATCACATTCCAATCAATAACATGATTAACATTAGGTATATATTTCTTAAGCAATGATACATGAAATACATTATGAATGGTCATTGATGTAGGCAAGGCAAGAATGTATGCTACATGCCCAATCCTCTCTAGGATTTCAAACGGCCCACAATAGCGAGCTTCCAACTTGAACAAATTCCCAACTTCAAGGAACTTCTATTTTCCTTCACTTTCAAGAATACATGGTCCCCCACTTTAAATTCCCCATGAGTTCTACCCTAATCAACATAGCTTTTCTTCCTGTCTTGGGAAACCTTTAAATTTTGTTTTATTTTCAACATTTTCTCCTCCATTTCCCTGAGTAAATCTGGCCCAACCACTTCTCTATTTGTTGGGTTATCCCATATTACCGGTGTGTTGTACCTTTTGCCATAAAGTTCCTCAAATGGGCTCATCTTTAGAGATGTTTGGTACCCATTGTTATAACCAAACTCTACTAATTGTAGGTAGTCATCCCATTTTTATGGTTTATCTATCACATACATCCTCAACATATCCTCAATCACTTGATTCACCCTCTCTGTTTTTCCATCTGATTCTGGATTATAAGTTGTGCTAAAATTCAAATTTGTTCCAAATCCCTTAAATAATCATTTCCAAAATTTTGATGTAAATTTTGGATCTCTGTCAGAAACAATTGTCTTGGGTATACCATTTAATCGAGCAATTTCTCTCATATAAACATAAAAAATGTTAGTTTCCTTGTGAGTGAGCTTTATTGGAATAAAATTGGCAACTTTAGTAAGCTTATCCACCACTACCATGATAGAATCATGTTGTTTGTTTGTTCTAGGCGGTTTGGTGATGAAATCCATTGTTACAACTTCCCATTTCCACTTAGGAATGGGTAATGAATATAGAAAACAAGTTGGGTGTCTATTCTTAGCCTTTACCTTTTGACATTCCAAACATTTGGCAATAAAATCAACAACTTCTTTCTTCATCCCTGTCCAACAATATTGGCTCTTGACAACTGCAATAGTTTTCTGATAACCTAGGTGCCCATCATAAGGTACATTATGAATTTCTCTCAATATCAGATTTTTCAATTCCTGGGAATTTGGTACATAAATACTTCCCCTGTATATGAGAATTTCATCATTTTTTTAGCTTATAGTCTTCAATTTTCTGCTACAAATTACCTTGTTGTAATTTTGCCACTAATTTCTTGTATTGCAAATCTGATTTTGTAGCCTCCAAAATTTTGTCTTTCAAATCTGATTGGTACATGCTAATGGTTGTAGAATGAAACTCATGCACTCTTCTGTTGAGTGCATCAACCACTTTGTTCTCTTTCCCCTTGATATGCTTTATATCAAAGTCATATTCACTGTGAGATCGGAAGAGCGGTTCAG
>CBVK0100603271.1:0-16938 GCA_900067695.1 Picea abies | reverse complement strand
GATGCACTTGTTTATGGTACAGGTTGATTACAGGTTGAGGTACAGGTTGATGTATGGTTCAGATTTATTGGTACGAGTTTACATCGGTGTATCTCATAGTGATAGGTTGATAGTGATTCCATCATTCTACTTCTACTTCAGGGTGGCAGGATGGGGCAAGGATAGGTGGTTGTAGCCACCTTCTGGTTGTAGTCAGAGAACATAGGGGGTTGTAGCCTCCTTTTGGTTGTAGCCAGAGAATTGGGGAGTTGGAGCTTACCTCATGTTGTAGACTGAGAAACTATGGGGTTGGAGCCTCCTTCTAGTTGTAGCTGGAAAACAAAGGAAGTTGGTGCTTTCAATGAATGTAATTCTTCAAGACATATAAGAAAAAGCATTCTGTGGTTTTCTCTCGATTTGGGTTTCCACGTAAAACAATGGTGTATTGTCTATGTATATGTTTGTTCATTTCTTTATTGCTTATTTACTCTGCAGTTATTGGATGATAATGCTTCATTGATATAACACTTGGATTATATGGTTAAAAATGATTAAATTTCTCTATTACTGATTCACCCCCCCTCTCAGTAATCCAACAAAAGATTTGTTGAAATTACTAAGAGAACTGAGAGGGGGGTTGAATCAGTTGTTACTTTGCTTAAACAATATTGTGTCTATTAAAACATTTTTTCAATCTTATCCAAGTGACCATCAATATTATACAAGATATGAACAACATAAATAATGAACATCAGTCACACATAAGATATACTTAGAAACATATTTTCACGAGGAAACCCATAAAGGGAGAAAACCTCTTCTTCTTCGAATGATAGGTAGTCTTTTAAGTTATGTACATCATCTATCTTTGAGCACCAAATCAATGTGAGGCTGCTACCTCTGTTTTAAAAGATCCAACTTGCTGAGAGCACCAACTCTCTAGTTTCTCTAGCACCCACTAGAAGGAAGCATCAACTCCCTAAATGTTCCAGCACAAACTAGACTTATACAAGCACCAAATTGCATACAGAAAACTCTGTGTTTTCCTTAGCACCACACTGCCACCCTGTTTTCTATCCACAACTAGATGGAAAATACAACTTCCAATATTCAAGTACCAACTTGAGTACCAGAGGACCATAGTCCTCCCTAGCACCACTCTACCTCCCTGATTATGAATTTTTGACTGTATAATCAACAATACAGATATATCAATTCTTACTGATTCTTCTCTGTTCTGTAAATCTAGTCTGCTTCTGTCTGTTCTAGAATTTTGCTCTTCTTTTTTCTGTTATGCAAATTTTCTCTGCTTCTCTCTGCTCAACTTTTGTTTCTCATCTCTGAGTTTGATCTCACACTGTGCATACTATAATTTTACCTTTCTTATAGTTCAACTCATTTTTCAGTTAGAACAGCCAACCTCACATGGTCATAGCATTTCCCTTTTATGCTATTCCACTGATTCAATTACACCACGATTCTCCAAGGAAACATCTCAGCAACTGAATCGGCAAACATCCAAGAACTTTGATTCAGTTCTGCTAACTGAATCGTAACTGAACAATTAACCATGAGGTGAAATAATAGCCCTTCGATCAAATTCCCAATTAACAAGCATCGTTGGATTACATCCACAATGTCTCGCGTTTATCCCATATGACCACTGGATATGAACGAATGCTAAACATAAAGTGATTTCACGATTTCGCATATCGCGACCTCTTGTTGTGAGTTGCTTCCAAAATCCTGAAATGAGAAAGTATGAAATGGAGCTTAGCAATGCTATCTCCTTCACTTATCTTCCCTGGATGTGACCACAAATTATGACCAGGGGCCAAGCATGAGGGTGTTTCACGATTTCTCATATCGCAACCTTCTGTTGTGAGTTGCTTCCAAACTCCTGAAACGTGAAACTCTGAAATGTTTCATATCAGATCAACGGTTGAGATCTCTCCCTCTGATCAACGATTGTGGTCAATATCGTGGAATATGACTTCATATCAGATCAATGGTCCATATCCTTGGTGATCCGACGGTCCAGATCATTTCGCAGCTTCACATATCGTGAGTTCCCGTGTCATATTCCTTTGACTCCTCCAATGTGCAAGTCAGTGAAATTCCAATCGCTCGCCACATGTCCTCTGGCCCCAATGGCCAGGATTTTTTTGTGACTTCATGTATCATGAGTTTCCACACCACACTCCTTTCCCTCCTGTGAGTCATCGAAATGTTGGTCTCTCTCCATGCGTCCCTCCAAATGGACAACTCTGATGATGTCGGGATAGCCAATGGTTGTGATCTTTTCGTGACCTCACACCTCGCGAAGTTAGAGGATATTACTCAGCCTTATCCTCTTCGCAGTTACACAAGATCTGACATCTATTGGTCCTCAGTGCTCAGATCCAACGTCTGAGATTTGTTCTCTTCTTCTACGTGCACCTCCTGTCTGAATTCAGATCTAATGGCCATCGAAAATTCGAGATGGGTGATCCAACGATCATTGTTTCTCCTCCTCCTGAGCTTACACTTATGTTCTTTCCATGCCATTATCATTGCATTGTTGATCTTGTTATCATTGGTAAACAAGTATAATCTCGTCATGTTTATCTTTCCATCAATGAAAAACAAGAATACTCTACCTTTTGTATGTAAATATGCCAACATTCTCCCCCTTTGGCAATGATGGCAACCTTGAAGAACCTAAAGAACTGCACTATTCTTCCTGGACATCCAACCATACCACTGTAGCATCCTTACCATTACCACAGTTTTTCTCCCCCTTTCACTTCAATTTCAAAGAAGAAACATGCTCCCCCTGAGCTGTTGCAGTACATCTCGAAGGTATCATGTATGCAACAAGCACATACTCCTCCTGACAAGGTGAACAGATTAGACAAAAGAATATATAACCCCCAACTTCTGACGAAGATATCCAAAAGGTGTCGCTGCTAACGGTTTTATAAATATGTCAGCTATCTGTTCCATGGAAGGGATATAATTCAGCTGAACAACTCTGTTTGTAACATGCTCTCTGATAAAATGATATTTTATTGGTATATGCTTAGTCTTGGAATGAAGAACATGATTCTTGGAGACACTAATGGCATTGGTGTTATCATAGTGAAGTGGGATGGGATCAATATAAGTTACCTTCAAATCTGCAAGAGTTTGTATCATCCATAAAATCTAAGTGTAGAAAATAGTAACAGCAATGTACTCTACCTATGTAGTTGATAATGAAATATATCCTTGCTTCTTACTAATCCATGCTACTAACGAGTCACCCAGGAAGAATGCACCTCCACTGGTGCTCTTTCTCTCATCCACACAATTTTCCCAATCAACATCTGAATAAGCAGTTAACTGAAAATTATGGTTTCTAGGATACCACAGACCATAAGTCATTGTGCCCTTCAAGTATTTGAATATCCTTGTTACATCTACTAAATGAATTTGTTTAGGATCATATTGATAACGACCTACCATTCCAACAACTTGAATTATATCAGGATGGGATGTTGTGATGTACAGAAGACTGTCTATCATTGATCGACATGTCCTTTCATCAACATCCAATGAAATATCGTCTTTACTGAGCTTGCAACCAACCACCATAGGTGTACTAACAAGAGAAGAGTCTTCCATCTGAAATTTCTTCAACATCTCTTTCAAATATTTTTCTTGAGAGATAAATATTCCTGCAGAACTTTGATTTACTTGTAAGCCAAGAAAATATGAAAATTCTCCTATCATGGACATATCAAACTCTGTTTGCATAGAGTTAGCAAACCATTGTACAAAAGAATCATTATTACATCCAAAAATAATGCCATCTGCATAAACCAAAACAACTAGTAAATCATCACCTTCAGAATTAATGTACAGATTGTTGTCAGCAATACCTTTCTTGAACCCTTTGTCTTGTAAGAATTTGTTCAGTCTATAATACCAATATCGTGGTGCTTGTTTCAACCCATATAAATCCTTCTTCAGCTTGCGGACATAATCAGGATTATCTATCAGTGAGAATCCTTTAGGTTGCTCCATATATACTTCTTCCTCTAGATCTCCATTAAGAAAAGTTGACTTAACATCCATCTGATATACTTTAAAGTTATTATGACATGAGTATGCAAGAAACATTATGTTGGCTTCCAATCTTGCCACTAGTGCAAAGGTTTCATCAAAGTCATTTCCTTCAACTTGTGCATACCCTTTACAAACCAATCTGGCTTTATTCCTAACAACTTGTCCTTTTTCATTTATTTTATTCTTGAATACCCATTTGGAGCCTATTACATTCTTATCTTCAGGTCTAGGAACAAGCTCCCAAGTATTGTTCTTCTCAATCTGATCAAGCTCTTCATTCATAGCTCTAATCCAATCATCATGCTTGTTGGCTTCATCAAAAATTTTAGGTTCAATCATAGATAGAAAAGAAACCTGAGATTGTTCTGAGTCTTTAATCAATTTCCTTCTTGTCTGAACTCTTTTATTTATATCACCAATTATCTGATTTTCAGGATGATTCTTTCTAACTATTTTGAGAGGTGATTTTGTTTCTTTCTGTTGATTTGTGTCAGCCTAAGTATTTTTGTATTCATTTGATTCAGATTCTTCTCTTTCTAATCCTTGGACCTGTTCATCTTCAACTTCAACTATATCTTATGTGCTTGGTTCAACACTTCTTACATTTCATACTGAGATTTCTTCATCAACTTTTATGTCGATACAATCAACCAATTTATGCAGCCTCTTATTATAACATTTGTATCCTTTACTATTTGTACCATAAGCTAATAAGATACCTTCATCAGCCCTGTCATCATATTTGCCAATATTTTCATCATTATTCTTGATATAAAATTTAATCCCAAAGACTTTAAAATGCTTGATTGAAGCAGGCCTTCCAAACCATAGTTCATAAGGAGTCTTGTCACTGTGTGGCCTGAGATGAGCTTTGTTAAGGATATGAACAATTGTATGAATTGCTTCCACTCAATATATCTGAGCAATATTCCTTTCATTCATCATTGATCTTGCCATATGTTGAACTGATCTATTCTACCTCTCAACCACTCCATTTTGTTGTGGAGTCCTTGGAATAGTATACTCTCGTTTGATTCCATGTTTATCATAGAACTATTTGAAGTTCAATGAACTAAACTCTCCTCCTCTATCAGACTTTACTGCCTTCAATATTTTTCCTATTTGATTCTCAGTCAGAGCCTTAAACACTTCGAATTTTTCAAATGCTTAATATTTTTCCTTCAAAAAGGCAACCCATGTTAATCTAGAATAATCATCAATAATCAACATAAAATAGTTTTCTTTTCTTGTACCTTCTTTTCTTGAAGGTCCACATAAATCCATATGTACTAACTGGAGAGGTTTTTCTGTTGAAGGAAAGTTTTTAGATTTGAACTGTGTCCGAGTAAGATTTCCTAGCTGGCAAGGTTTATAAACATAATCATATGGATTTGATATATGTGGAAGATTTTTTACTGCCCCGTTGTTTCTAATCTTGATTAAATGATCAAAATTTAGGTGTCTAAGTCTCCTATGCCATAGCCAACTTTCATCATACTTGCTTAAGTGGCATTATTATTTTCCTTCTTTTAACACATAAACATTGTTTTCTGTTCTTATCCCTTTTGTAACCAATTGTCTTGAATTCACAGACTTTATTTTACAATCTTTAGAAGTAAAAACAACTTCACATCCTCTGACACAAGCTTAACTGACACTTAGTAGATTATGTTTCAGACTGTCTACAAACAACACATCTTGTGCTTTTCCTTTTCCATTACTCAGACTTACTATTCCTTTACCTTTTATTTTTCCTGGTGAATCATTTCCAAAAGTTACATTCCCTTATTTTCTTTTACTTAGAATTAGAAACTTACTTTTGTCTCCAGGCATGTGTTTGGAACATCCACTGTCAATATACTAGGGATCCTTTTGTCTTTGGGCTGATAACACTAGTCTACAATTTTCATCTTCTTTCTTCTTCCAAACCTTGAAATTTTCAGCAGTGGGATTCAAATCCAGCTTATAATTCCTTGAGCTGCAATCTACAGCTTTATGTCCATAATTATGGCAGGTGTAACATTTTGGTTCACTGAATAAAAGATCATAACGATTGTTATGTTCATAATTGTTGTTATGCTTAACCTGCGTCTTTTTCCCAGCCATCACATGATTTGTAGTTTGTGGTTGTTTGTAACTTGGTTGTTTCAATATTTGTTGTGGTAGATAATTACTCATTGAGTATATTGATTGCTCATATCTAAATCTTAAAGAAGAATTTACAGATTTGTGACCAAATTTATAACAGAAAAAATTTTGAACGAGTCGATTTTTTCCATGCTGATGATTTCTTTGACCAAAAGATGTGTTTTTGTTATTTCTTTGATCTACAGATTCAGTTCTGGTACTTTTCCTTTTATTCATTCTTGGTGACTGATTATCTTTCTCTGTTTCTGCAAAGTGGTTATTGTCAATGATTGTAGATTTGACAAACTTTATGGATTCTTTGTTACTTGGCTGATCACTACTTGATCCTTCTTCATAACACAATCCAGCTTTCAACTTTGGATTCCTTTTCTGATTTAGAATGGAGGTTAATCCTTCTGAGGATTTAATACTTGACAGATTTTGTTGATACAGTGCCTTAAACTTCTCCATCTCTTTTCTGCTATTTACTATTTCTTCTTCTAAGGCTTCACATCTTGCTTTCTTCTATGATAAATGTTGCTTCAGAATGTCCTCTATTTTCTTTGCCTCTTCTAACTCCACTTTTAGCAAGGCAAATTCTTCATCAAGTTTTTTATGATTCATTTTAAGCTGCATCAACAACTGTTTTTGTTTTCTCTTCTTAAATCTGAGTCTGTCAATTTCTTCCAAGGCACTGATTAATTCACCTTCCATATCCACCACAGCTTCTTCATCATCCATGTCACCTCCTGTGTGTTCATAATAAATATATCCCATATGCATAAGCATAAAATCATTCACTTTGTCTGCGCAGGATGAATCACTATCTATGTCTTCTAAGGAGTCATCATTATTTGCACACAAACTTTTATTTTTACCATATTTCTTAAATTTGTATTTATTTTCATCATTAGAGTTCTGGTCCCTTTTCTTGTGAGGAAACTTAGATGCAGAATGACCTATCTTACCACAGTTAAAACATTTGAAGGGCAACTTGCCTTGAGATTTTCCTGATCCTTTCTTTAACATTCTCACACATTTTGCCTCAATATCATCTAATTCTGAATCAGTATTCTTGTCTGCTTTAAAAGATGATTCTCTACTGTTGGATTTGTCTTTACCAATTCTCATTTCATATGCAGTTAGATTTCCTAGGAGTTGATCTATAGACAAAGTTTTAAGATCATTTGATTCTTCTATTGCAAAAACTTTTGGATTAAATCTATCAAGCAAAGATCTTAAAATCTTCTGAACTAAAAATACATCTTCAATCTTCTCACCAAGACCCTTCATGGCATTCACAAGCTCTTTTACTCTTAAAAAATACTTACTAACTGTTTCATCCTCATTCATCTTTAGTTGTTCAAATTTAATTCTATATGTTTGAAGTTTGGCATCTTTTACTTTCTCATTTCCTTCATAACTGTTAATAAGTTTATCCCACATTGCTTTGGCAGATTCAAGATGCATCACCTTTACAAACTCAGCTTCAGCAAGTCCACTCAAGATAGAATTCATTGCCTTTGCATTGAAACTAAATTCCAACTTATCATCTTTAGAAGCTAGCACAACATGTTTTATATAACCAGTTTCTACTACATCCCAAACATCAACACCTAAGGCCATTATGTATGTTCTCATTCTAACTTTCCAAAAGGCAAAATTTGTTCCATCAAACAGAGGAGGCTTATTGGCTGAAGTCCCTTCATGACTTGTCATATTTAAGCTTACAGATCTACCTTTAAATAAAAGGAACCTTCTCTAATACCAATTGTTGAAATTACTACGACAACTGAGAGGGGGCGTGAATCAATTGTTACTGTGCTTAAACAATATTATGTCTATTAAAATATCTTTTCAATCTTCTCCAAGATACCATCAATATTATACAATATATGAACAACATAAATAATGAACATCAGTCACACATAAGATATACTCAAAAACAGATTTTCACAAGGAAACCCATAAAGGGAGAAAACCTCTTCTTCTTCGAATGATAGGCAGTCTTTTAAGTTATGTACATCATCTATCTTTGAGCACCAACTCAATGTGAGGATACTTCCTATGTTTTACAAGCTCCAACTTGCTGAGAGCACCAACTCTCTAGTTTCTCTAGCACCCACTAGAAGGAAGCATCAACTCCCTAAATGTTCCAACACCAACTAGACTTATACAAGCACCAACTTGCATACAGAAAAATCTGTGTTTTCCCTAGCACCACCCTGCCACCCTATTTTCTAGCCACAACTAGATGGAAGATACAACTTCCAATATTCAAGCACCAACTTGAATACCAGAGGACCACAGTCCTCCCTAGCACCACCCTACCTCCCTGATTATGAATTTTTGATTGTATAATCAACAATACAGATATATCAATTCTTACCAATTATTCTTTGTTCTGTAAATCTGGTCTGCTTTTGTTTGTTCTACAATTCTTCTCTTCGTTTGTATGTTCTGCAAATTTGCTTTGCTTCTATCTGTTCAGCTTCTGTTTCTCATCTCTGAGTTTGATCTCACACTGCACATACTATAATTTTACCTTTCTTACAATTCAACTCATTTTTCATTTATAACAACCAACCTCACACGGTTATATCATTTCCCTTTTATGTTATTCCACCGATTCAGTTACACCATGATTCTCCAAGGAAATGGCTCAGCAACTAAATCGCCAAACATCCAAGAACTTTGATTCAATTCTGCTAACTGAATCGTAACTGAAAAATTAACCATGAGGTGAAACAGTAGCCCTTCAATCAAATTACCAATTAACCAGCACCGTTGGAATACATCCATAGGGTCTCGCGTTTATCCCATATGACCACTGGTTATGATCGAATGCTAAACATAAAGTGATTTCGTGATTTCACATATTGCGACCTCCTGCTGTGAGTTGTTGCCAAACTCCCGAAACATGAAACTGTGAAATGAAGCTTAGCAACACTAGCTCCTTCACTTATATTCCTCTGATGTGACCACAACTTATGACCAGGGGCCAAGCACGAAGGTGTTTCATGATTTCACATATCGTGACCTCCTACTGTGAGTTTCTTCCAAAGTCCTAAAACACAAAACTTTGAAATTTTTCATATCAGATCAACAACCGAGATCTCTCCCTCTAATCGATTGTTGTGATCAATATCATGGACTCTGACTTCATATCAGATCAATGGTCCAGATCATTTTGTAAATTCTCATATCACGAGTTCCTGTGTCATATTCCTTTGACTCCTCCAATGTGCAAGTTAATGAAATTCCAATCGCTCTCTACGTGTCCTCTGGCCCCAATGGCCAGGATTGTTTTGCGACTTCACGTATCGCGAGTTTTCACACCACGCTCCTTTCCCTCTTGTGAGTCAGTGAAATGCTGGTTTCTTGCCATGCGTCCCTTCAAATGGACGGCTCTGATGATGTCGGGATAGCCAATGGCTGTGATCTTTTCATGACCTCACACCTCGCGAAGTTAGAGGATAGTACTCAACCTTATCCTCTTTGCAGTTATACAGGATCCGACAGTTGTTGGTCCTCGGTGCTCAAATCCAACGTCTGAGATTTTCTCTCCTCTTTTGCGCACTCCTCCTGTCTGAATTCAGATCTGACGACCATCGAGAATTCGGGATGGGTGATCCAACGATCACTGTTTCTCCTCCTCCTGAGCTTACACTTATGTTCTTGCCATGCCATTATCGTTGCACTATTGATATTGCTATCATTGGTAAATAGGTATACTCCCATCATCTTTATCTTTCCATTAATGAAAAACAAGCATACTCTGCCTTCTGTCTGTAAATATGCCAACAAGATTGTGTTTAAGTATTTGAATATTGTCTACATATTTAGTGCTTGATCAACCAATAATTGTTTGATGCTTTTGATGGTTAATTATACAGCTGTCATAACTTACTCATTGATGATATAAATATGATATATGCTTTTGTTATGGGAAATAAATCTTATATTATTGATTCCCCTTAGGTTTTGAGGCTTATGTTGCAATATATTGTCTTGTTTTGGTGTCCTGATAATATTTTGCAGGTGTACAACCCTTGGAAACCACTTACCCTTTCACAAGACACTTCCTCAAGCCTCTCTTCACCTCCAATATTGACCTATAAGGGGATCCATTCATCATCATCTCACTTTCCATCTCAATCCCCTTAGGGTCACTGGGATTCTCCCCTTGTGGTGATTTCATCATCACTAAAGCGAGGGGAGTATCTCTCTAAGGTGACAGTGGGTAGGTACTCCCATAGTTTTCACACTTCCATGGATTGGGTTGGATCTTTCCCAATCTACAAATTGTGTGATAACATGAGGCACTTGAGTGTCCCTTGGAGATGACTCACTAGTCTTCCCAGCCTCGACGTTTTCCTTTGGAAGCCGTATCTCTCTCTTCTAGGGCATGACATCACACTTAGGAGGATAATGTTTTGGTGGTGTTGGTGAATTGATGATGAATTTTCATTTTTGATGGAGGAAGACCTTTTCACCATAAATATTAGGCCTTGGGAGGCCCAACGGCTTCCTCAACTAGATCAACATCTTGCCATTTATGCCAAAACGTCACCCTTAAGGGGGATGATGTCATATTCTAGGGATTTATTTTCTTGTAAAATTAAATTTGAATTTATAAAGGGTAAAATTAGGAGGTCAACCTCCCTAATTTGTGGTTTACCCTAAGATAAGTGGACAAAATTATTTTCTTATGCCTTGTATAAATAAAGGTCATGAAATTTTTATTTTACCACAATAACACAATTGAGAATTACATAAGTTTGGGTTGAAATTCTTGTCCTACTTGGGCAATTTGCACTTTCTCTCTATTATTCTATTTTAAATGCTAGTAATTGTCTCTTGTAGAAGAACCGGTGCACTATCTCTCTTGGATGTTTCTCTTGCTTTGTGGTGGAAAATTCTTGGTTAAGAAGGGTTTGATCTTGCTATCTCTTCAAATTGGTAAGGAAATTTCTGCATATTGTTGGTTTTTCTTCTTGTTTCATGTTTTTTCTTACCTAAACCCTTGGAGGAGTATAAAGGCATAAACCCTCCACTAAGGTCCATTATTTGTCTTGGAGAAGCTACTTAACAAGGTTATTAGGAGGAGTAAAAAGGATTACACCCTCCTAGATTTACCTTGCTAGTTTTGTTTTCCCTAGGGAATAAAAAGGATTACACCCCTAGGGAGGTAACAAAACTAGCTTTTGAAACAAGATAGCCCATACCCAGTTGATAAAGGAACTAGTATTATTTTCATTGGAGATCTAAAATCATTGCATTGGAATACATGAAAAATAGAGATTTTGCAATTGTTCAAGTTGGAATCAATTTTGCATGCTTAAGGAATCTTTTTTCCCTAAGGGCATCTAACTTAGCCTAGTAATTCTTTCTTCTGTTATAACTTAAATCTACATCCATTAGGGCTGCATAAAAATCATATTTATTCCATCTATTGATCATCTTTCTACCGCTGAAATTTGTTTACAAACTGCCATTATTAAATTACTTGTCATTGGCTATCTTTTGGGTGGATTGTTAGCTGATTTTAGTGGCTAGAATTTGTTGTTGTGGAATTTTTTTCTACAGCCACTTGGTTGTTATAATAAATTTTTTATAACACTTAATAAACATCCCTAAATACCATCTAAAGTCTTTCTCTTTTCAATGGAAGTTTGACTAGTTATTGCTAGCTTAGTTTCCATCATCTCATACTTGATTTTAGTAGTTAAATTTGCAGCCATTGGTAATTGTTTCTTACTAATTTATATACTTATATACTGGTACAATTTGGGACAACAAGGTTTCTTGTTGAATCTCCATTGGTTAAAGGCTCCTTTGATCATCATTTGTCTTATTCCGGGCAGGGATAACACTGTTCTACAGGTACACAACTATTGGCAATTATTTACCTTTCAACGCGACTCTTTCTCAATCCATCCTTAATCTCAAATATTGACCTTTATGGGATCCATCCTTCACCTTCTCACTTTTCATCTCAATCCCTCTAGGGTCACTAGGATTCCCCCCTTGTGGTGACTTATTGTCACTAAAGTGAGGGGAGTGTTTATCTAAGGTGACAGTGGGTAGGTACTCCCATATTTTTCACATTATTGGGGTTTGGGTCGGGATTTTACCAACCTATCATTTTTTCGATAACATTTTGACACCATTTCTGGGGAGGATTTTGAATCCTCTTTCGATCCCTAACGACACTTTGGCAAGATTTGATCCCGTGTCATTTACCCATAGATTGTCTGATGACTCCATTTGATGGAAGTTTCATTTCATTATTTGATGAGCCTTTCATAAATATCATTTGGTGACTCCACCATCCCATAATCCACCATCGTTTTCCCCATGAAGATTCAAACCTTCTAAGGTTTACCAAAGAAGGCCTCCTCATAACTCTCCCATTGTCAAAACCTTATTTCAAGGTTGCATTCACCTAAACATGATGGCCCATACTTGGACTAGTAACCTTTTCAAACCATTGAACTTGGATACTATAATTGGGTATCCCAATACCATGCCCAAGGAAATTCATAAGTGTTTGCAAAAAATTGTTGGAAATAATGTGAATACACCATAAGACCACCTATATGCAATAGGTGTGGATTTATTGAATGCAATAATATAACATGAAGGTGTTGCAATGAGGCTTTTGGCCATGTCTCTTACTGAACATTCCCATAGGTGGTTCAAAGGACTACCTGATAATCATTTGGTATCCTATGATGATTTCGCTAAGTTTCTCAAAAGGATATAGTCAACAAAGAAGGATATCATAATGATACTAGCGTATTTTAATAAAATCAAGAAAAAGGAAAATGAAACAGTGAATGAGTTTGATACCAACTTTGATAAAATGTATGATCAGATCTCGACTGAGCTATTCCCACTAGCAGCGACCATTCATGTCCTCTGCATGAATGCTTTTGAAGGGCATTTTGGTTTCCTCAAAAGGAATAAGGTGCCTGGCACTTTGGTGAGGGACAAAGAATGTGATGCACAGATCGAGAAAAATATTCTTATCTCAAGGATTGATCATTTTCATTTTCCTCTAGCCAAGGTTGAGGAAAAGACAAAGACCTCGGCCAATGTTGCACCATATCCAATTACTCTCTTGGTTAAGAAATTTGATCAAATGAATACTCAATTTCTCCAAATCCAGAATCAGATTATGAATAGGTGGACAACATTGGAAAGAAATCATTTTGTTCCAAGGCCATAGGTTTTCAAAAAACCAAACCTAGGTTGGAAACCAAGACCTCAATAGGAGGCAAAGAATCTTGATAATATAAATACGGTTGGAATGGTCAATGCAAAAGGAATTCAGTGGTGCTTGCCTTGTAATGAATCACACTCAGAAGAATAATGTCCAAGATGAACAAAAGAGGAGTGTACAGGTTATATGAATTAGATGAACTTCATTAACACCATATTTTCTTGTCAAGATGGTGATTATGTAGACATTACACAGGAAAAAATTGAAGAGGTCAAAAAATAGGTGTCAGGAAGGGACACTCAGAGCACTAAATCAACTAGATGAGAATACCAAAAACAAGTTGAGGAAGAAAGAAATTCTCACATATAAGATTAGGAATAGAGTTCTAGTTCCTCCACAACTAGCTCCAATCCCTCCACCACAATAAAAAGAGGATCCACCTCAACCTGTAAAAGAAGTGCCTTCACCTCCGATGCATAACCTACTCTGAAATCCTGTGCCAACCAATGAAGAAATTTAGTTGAATATAAACATACCGACCATGATAGGGAAAATGAATATGTAAGTACCTATAGTTGAGATGTGTAAGATCCTATCCTTGAAAAGATATGTTCTAAAGGCATTGAAAAGGTACCTAATGAGGGAGAATACCCTCATGTGATTCTAAACACCATGTATCATGGGAAACAAAGAGACGAAAACCCTCCTTTCTATCTTTTGTTGGGTGTAAACGGTCTCTGATTTAATAATTGCATGTTTGATTCCAGGGCCTCAACAAATGTGATGTATTTGAAGGTAATGGAACAAATTGGCTTGAAGAAAAATTGCCCATACGGAAATGTGTGTGGAATTGATTTAAATAAGGTGAAAGTATATGGTATCATAGAATATGTGGAGGTATATTTACATGATTTCCCTCATATCAGCCTCGTTATGAACATAGTGGTGATCAATGTTCCAGATGCTTGGGGTATGATTTTATCATGGAGTTGGGTTGTGGCCCTGGGAGGTTTTCTTATAATTGATCTTACTCATGCACATATTCCCATGGGGAAGGTACCTTTGAGAATATCTATAGCCGACAAGTAGTTAAGAAGCATGTGATGGACTTGAACCCTCTTGAATATCATAGTGATTGTGAGATTGATGTGCCTCGGCAGATAATTGAGTATGACCCTCAAGATTTTCCTTTTGCACAAGAATATTGCATAGATACTCTACTTCTGAGGATGGAAAAATATAAAGAAAATATTTTAGAGTTCCAAGGAAAGGAGCGATGATCCATCAAAATACTCAAGAAATATGAAGCTATGAAAGATAAAGAGAAAGAACAAGCTATCAAATATATGGTAAAGGTTGAATCACCTTCACAACCTTATATTGAAAACATACCTTACACCAAACTCAGTGAAGGGAGCCTTGCACTCATGTGTGTTACACATTATTTTGGTCACCCCAGTGATCCATTGACAACATGTCTTCATGTTACCAAAAAGAGCCTTTCTTCATGAGGAAAGTGATTGACTTTCTCTTCTTAAAAACCCTATTAAATAAGGTCATCGTAGGTTGCACCATATGCAGGGTGCGACGATCCCTAGTCGTTACCCCCTGCCCTAAAGTTGGGTTGCGACAATTTCGCATGTTGATCTACAGCTAGGGTGTGACGATGTTAAAAGACTAAGAAAAGGGGAAGTTTCACAAAATTTATATAAGGGGATATTCTAGAAGATGAGGTGGCATCTGTATGGTTGGGATCTTACTCACTTCTCTGATTTGGTGGGATCATCCTAATCTCTTCAACCATCTCTCTCTCCCTTATATAAAGAGGGATTGTTGGCACAGGGTCAGACCCAGGGTTCAACTCTACAACAACGCACCAACAAAGCCCTAACTACCGGCCCTTTCATCAACACCTGCGAAGCAGACGAAGTCGCACCCGAGGTAGAGGAAGGGGTGGTTTCAAGACTGAAGTGTCTGCAACCTTATATGGGACACAGATCTCTAATTATACTACTTAATAAGTCACTTAGCACCATTAGTTCCTCAATATGCAGTCAATATCCACTTTGTTGATAAAACAGGGCTTCACAACATCCACACTAATATAATTTATTTAAGCACTTAACAAAGGTAAATAGATCAGATCGAGCAGATCAAGCACTAATCATGGCTATATAGATCAGATCTAACATTCTCACATATAATAAGCGCAAATAATAAATAGAGTTATCTAAATACATCAAAGCACTTAGAAAATAACATGTGAACACATCAAGACAGAGCACAAAGCATCATAACACAGTGTTTATGTGGTTCACCCCCACCCTGGGGCTACATCCACCAACTCTTCTTCTTTATTGTCTTCATTCAATCGGTTACAAGCACATAGCCTCAAAACCCTTACTCTGCACATGACAAAAGATCTGCGCAGCTCGCTAGATCCTTCTTCCTTGCGTTACAGCACTCAGCCTTCCACAATCTACTACAAGGACCTGCACTTATCTTTGCAAGTCTCTTATATTCATGCACTAAGCACTTACAAACTCTACTTTCACTTAGCATACATTCACATCACATAGATGCACCACTACTTATATCTTTCCTAAGAATCTATTTATATATAAAATAGGCCTAAACATGGGTAAACCCATGGGTTGATGTCCCATTCCCATTACATATTCCCACATCCCAAAAAGGATCCAAAAAGGGGTCGAGATCCCATGATCTCCGCTTCGTCTTCCGCTCCTCCTTCGACAGGATGTCGAAGTCCCAAAATAGGTCAATATGACCAAGAATCTCCCAAAACTTGGTCAAGGGCCAATAGGCCCCCAACACTCACCTGTGACTCACCCCGAGTCACTCTGGTCTAATCAGTTCTTCTTCGAAGGCCTCGAGTTTGGCTTGAGCTTCTTTGACATGTTTCTTTACTATGGCTTCTCGCTTGACAAACTCTTGGATCACTATGTCATTCACTGGCCCTTCTAGGCATTGTTCTATTGTAGTGACAACCTGTTCTAGCTCTGCTCATCGGCTTTCAACCTCTGTGAACAATTGGTATGCCTTATCTTGCACAAGTTGGATCCGTTGAGTTACTTCCATAAATTTTCTTTGGATCGTATGGATTTTCTGTTGGGCGGTGCGTTCCTCTTGAGATCTCTTCATTTTGTCTACAACTGACAGGGCCTTCAACTACGCCTGTAGTGTGTCTACGTGTTGCTTTGCTTCCTGGAGCTGTGACTCCAGTGCCTTCAATTCCGGATTCTCAGCGAGCTTCTCATATGTTTGGGTGTTGCAATTACTCAGTTGCTTGCACTCCTCGGTAAGAGAATGTTGGGTATGTGTTATATTCTTTGCATGAGTAGTAGTGTCTGAGCACCTGCGCCGGGCGCGTAGGGGGGTAAGAGGGGGGTGGAGCCCCCCACGCAGGGGTTCGGGGGCAGCACCCCCGAAAAAAAAAATTTGGGTCGACATATTTCCGGGACGACATATTTCCGGGACCACATGATATTAGGTGG
>CBVK0100603270.1:0-16941 GCA_900067695.1 Picea abies | reverse complement strand
TGGTTATGATGTCTAACCCACTAATCCATACATAGAATGCATGCTTGTAGCTTCTTGTTTGTCTTTTGGTGCATGTAGGTCATCCTTGGGAGGAGACTTGCAGTCAGGAAACAATCGAGCGCAAAGGGATCGACACTAGACGCAGAGTTTAAGGTATGCCTACCAGATCCCTGTACTTTGTCTTTTATGTATGATTGTGGGATAACATCGGGATAGTTGATAAAAAGTAGGAGACTTTATACGGTTAGCTCTACCTACATTTTAGAACCTTGATGTAGTCCGTAGATGGGTTTTCCCGCTATAGCAATGAGGCAGAGTGGGCCAAAGGGAATAGTGCACAGCAGAAAACAAGGAAGACCGGTGTGACAAAGGGCAAAGGAAGCAGTGTGCAATAATATTTGGGGAAATCTGATGCATATGTGGAAAAACCTATCCATCTTAGGGTTAGGGTTTTGGAATGTATTATAATGACTATTCTCCCATTTTGTAGTATAAATAAGATGCATGAGGTAGATTGAAGTATATTTTGAGGAGAGATCAGATGTATCTTGGCATGAGCTACCTTAGAGCTTGTGTGTGACGAGTCTATTTTGAAGAGTCCTTTTTGAGTTTTGAGTTTTGAGTCTTTGTATTGTTGAGAGATGTGGAGCGTGGATGGAGTTGATGTAACTAAGGGTCAGGTCACAATATGTGGAGCTTGGTGCAAAACTGGAAAACCTTACCATTATTCACATATCCCATGATGTAATGCATGCAACGTTATTTTTATGAAGAATAAGAAATAAGAAGAAGATCATTGTGGGTGTAGCCCTAGGGGAGGTGAACCACGGTAAAAACCTATGTTTCAATATGTCTAAATGCTTTTGTTATTTATGCAATTATGGATGAATGGTTAGATCAATACATGTGTTATGGTTTAATTACAATGCGCAGTAGAATATGTATGCAAAATGAATATTATGAATGAATGAAATAGTAGATATGATGAATGGTATGATAGGATGAATGTTAAAGTAGAAAAGTAGTAAGAAGAACAACCCAAGTCCCTTCCATGACTACAGACATCTTCGTCCTGCAGTCACCCATAAACCATCTTGGGTAAGAATGTGTTGTGCACTCTATGTGTGGTGTAGCCTTCTAGTTTACTATAAGGGCCGATGGTGAAAAGGGTTTTGTTGGAGAACTAAGGTAGAACCCAGGTCAGCCCATACATCCAAAAACATCTTAACCAAACCAAAACCTACTATGTTCAGACTACACCTCAGTACAGGATGCATCCCATAATTTTTCATGAGTCACTTATTCAAATACTTGTCTTCTTTACTTAACCAATTACATATTTATTATACTTAGCCAAAAAGACACCAAGAACATGCAACCATAGTAGTAGAGAGACACAAAATATGAATGGGTGGCCCAACCAACCTAACACTTGATAAAAATACAATAGACAGCAGTGTGTCAAACCTTTAGCTCGTGCCACACCAAATAATATTTACAAGGAATTTTCACTTAGTCATATACAACAATACACTTGTGTGAAACACATAGGATAGTACTTCTTCATGTCCACATTGTGAACCTATTTGTGCCACAGCCAGAACACTTAACGAAACACTTCACACTTTTCCCGCATGCTTCATGCTTGTAGTTCATGTTTCCTCTTTCCTCAGTCGCTTGACTCCCCTCTCGGTCACCGAACTTATTGTCACTTCATGACTTGCTCCTTCATTTCTACCTTCTAGGCTCACTTCCATGCCATATATATATGATCTTTCTCTTGTGTGAATCATTGCATCTCTTGGGACCAAAAAGTTCGTTCCATTGGTCGTGCATTTTTGCAAGGTGAGCTAACTTCTCATGTGGGAGCGCTCGGGTGATTTCCATAGCTGACCCATCAAGTGCCCCATTCTATCATTGCTTTGACCCACTAAAATCTTGACCAGTGCCCCTGTCCATCCATCCAACCTGTCGTCTTGGGTGCGTGCATCCCTTAGATGAGTTGAGCGAACTCACCTAAGTACTCCCTCCATGACTTAGTTGATTTTCCTTCATTGGTGGAGTGCCTGATTATTTCTCACAACCCTTCATCAAACCATTTTTCGTTTGACTTCTATAACAAGGAATATCAATCAGTTCCCCCTTGGAATTTTTCATTCCCAAGGCATCCTAGCTCGCTCGATATAAATAAATCATCATCACACTTCATTATGTCTGATACACTCATACCAGTTCCTCCATTCAGCAACCCTAACTTCTACAGATCATCACAATGTCAAGTCGGTCGAGCACGTGTGCCTCTAGATAAGGGTCTTACATCCCCCCCCCCATGTAAATTTGTTGTTGACCCTGGAAACACCTCAAAATAATATGATCTCTAACCCTTCCCAAACTCATGTCTCCATTTGTGAATAATTACACTAGAAACCTTAAGTCTCATGCCATTGGAAACCCCAAATTTCTATCAAGCAGAAGCCCCAAATTTCTATCAAGCAGAAACCCCAAATTTCTATCAAGTGGAAACCCCAAGTTTCCCTTCATCATATCGCTTCATATATCTCATGCACAATCTCTACCAAAAGTTATTTTGACCTCTTCCCTTGCAAAATGAATTTCCTCTAGCCAAATTCATTGCATCAACCCATGCACCAAACTGTCAAACTTCCCAAGTGTTGAACCATGTTGACTTTTCCATTACGCCCTTACTTCGACCATTCTTCCATGTGTTTGCACATGTCAAGCCCCAATATCTACAATGGTTGGGTGATTATTCCAACCATTGCGTGCAACATTCAAGATGCACTTCCCCGTGTTAAACGTAGTATTTTCATTCGCAACTTCGTCTCCCCATCCAATCCTCAAGCTCAAGGCAAAGTTCTTCTCCTTTTACCAAAATATGCTAAGTCTTCAACCTAGCTCCACAATTGCTACCAATCTTCTCGACTATTTTATGCACCCTACTGTACAAACTAATGTCCTCGACAACCCAACAACTACTTTATTTTTCGTGTCAGAGAAAGATCACAACCTTCCTCCAAACCACCAAGTCTTCTCCCTTCAACTTCTACTATGACACCTTTCTCCAAGGCGCCCAAGGTTGCATTTCCCACTTCCTAGGAAGCACTCCCTCTTCCAAACTTCTCAATAGATAAATTACTCTTGGAGGACACCACCAAGGCTTCAGGTGAACAATGTGTCTGACTTGTGCTTCATGAGAAACTACCTAAGGACCAACCTGACTTCCTTTGATGAGAATCCCAACTTCTCAAGTCATTCTACATCAATATCAAAGTCATAGATCCCCATCACTCGCCTACAAAAGTTTATGATCATTGCGGGGTATCGGTCTTCTCTACCCACTTCCTTTGCATCCTCCAAGTCTAGCTGAGTGAGTGCCTTCATGCCCTCCTTCGTTTCAACACTTCAAGATTTTGGTGCAAGTGAGTTGTCTAATCAATCCTCCTCAACTTCATTGCAAATCTACTAGCAAGATAGTGACTCGGGTTGCATATCTTATGTGATGACTTTTGTAAGTGTTGCAATGGTCATCTTCAACTCATCCTCGTGAACTTCCTTTTGGTCATGCAGGCTCTGCAACCAGTCTTCCTTCTCGAACACAGACTTTGTCGATATCTCCAATGTTTTCAACCTTCATTTACTTTGTTCTTCTTGATTCATGACACTCAAAGAAACCATGGTTGGAATCACCTATTTTTGTTGCATCACATCACAAGGTCTATCTGCACTTCTACAAGCTCCTTCAATCAACCTGATTGCAACACTTATAGGCTTATCTCCAAGATTTATCTTCATCATCATGGGCACACTTGGCATTTTGGATTCGTCCAAAAACACCAAGAAACCCTCATGTGGCACAGTAATTTCTTTGACATACTTGAGAAAATCCTATCGTAATATCATCACATGACCATCCAACAGAGCCACCATCAAATCCCAAGTGTCAAACCAAATCCTGACTCTCAATGGTGTGGAATGAACCACTCTTGTCACTGAATTCACCATTGATTTGACTACCTTGAACATGACCATGCTTCTCTCATGCTTACAATGGAGCGATGTAGTAGTATGTTCACTTATGAAACAATGGGTCGCACCAGTGTCAAACAAGGTTTCCACCTTCACCCCACTCAATGTCACATCCACAAAAAAAGTTTGGCTTTTGTATCTTGCAAACATTTTCCACAAACCCTTGCCTTGAACTCGTCCATATGTGTTGTCAACTCCTCTAACCCTTCCACCATTTCCTTTGATGGTTATGGATGTGGATGGATTACTTCTTCCAGGGATGTAAGCTCCTTCTTTGTAGGTTGCACTTGGATTTCATCCATCCATTCCAACTTTTCCTTTAATAGGAAATTCATTGCAAAATGGTTAAGGCTGCATAAGAAACATTGAATTGGCTTGATTCTATGATCAAGTAGTTCGACTTGCCTCTGTTTCGTGACTTCACCTTTATCTTAGGTGTCCTCCTTCATGAGTGACTCCACCCTTTTTGAGTTCAAAGATTCGATTCCACTCATGAGATTTCCATTGCACAATTTCCACTGCACACTGCTTTGCTTCATATGTGGACAATAATGTTCAAAATGGTGTTCCTAACACACTTCAAATATGATAGATATCATGTCTTCAAACAAATTCAGCTATTCCATGATGCTAGCAATGGTGGACATGGCTTCCTTCTCCTTGGGCAAGTCTAACTTTGAGACTTGGCAAGCTTCATCCGCCAAGACAAGATCGGACTAACTTTGAGACTTGGCAAGCTTCATCCGCCAAGACAGTCTTCACTCTTTCATCCCATGAATCCCACCATGCGGTGATCGATCTAATCTTCTCTAATCTTATGTCGGTTTCTCCCATGCACACCCTCCATTTTTCATCAATTTTCCAACTCACTTTGTCATCATTCATAGCCTCCATCATGTGTCTGTCACTCTTTTCACACATAACTCAACTTTTTCCTGTCAATATATATAAGATAGTTCAACTGCTTCCTTGGCCGATAGACTCTTATTTACAACTTGAATGTCCCCAATATGTTTTCCTTAGACTGTCCAACCCAGTGATGACCCTGACTAGCTCCTTCAACCAAGTCTCCCTAGTATTTTGTCTTCACAGTTCATGATCAAACCTTCTCCCTAGTATTTTGTCTTCACAGTTCATGATCAAACCTTCTCCAAGGTCCGTCTCACTACAAGCTCAAGACCTATGAAAAATTTCCCTATCTTCAAGTTCTTCTCTGATACCATTTGTCATGATGATGATAGTGGTGAATATCTCACCAAACCGTCCACCAAATAAACTCTACACAGTCTGCTTTTATGTGCGATATGTTACATGATTTCATACCAGTTGTCACAATGGTGACAGTGGTGAAGATAAATCACCGAAATATCTTTGCAACAAGCTCTGATACCAATTTTCATGGCCCTACAGTTCACCCAAGGTTTCACCAGGAACCTAAGGGTCATCCGGCACCACGATGTTTCTTTTCGGCGGCTTAACGAAACCAAAACCTAATCTATCTAGACTATGCCTCACTACATGACACACCCATACTTTGTCCTGAATCAATTATTCAACTACTTGTGTTATTTACTTAACCAATTACATATTTCCTATACTTAGCCAAAAACACACCAAGAACATGCATCCAAAGTAGTAGAGAGACACAAAATATGAATGGGGATCCCAATTGGCCTAACACCCGAGAGTAATACAATAAACATCAGTGTGTTGAACATTTAGCTCATGCCACACCAAAGAATATTTACGAGCTTATACTTTGTCATATACAACAATAAACTTATGTGAAACACATACGACATTCCTTTGTCACGTACACCTTGTGAACCTCTTTGTACAACAACCAAAACACTTAACGAAACACTTCACATGTTTCCTTCATTCTTTATGCTTGTGATTCATGTTACCTATTTCCTCAGTTGCTTGACTCCACTCTCAATCACCAAATTTCTTTTCACTTCATGACTTGTTCCTTTGTTTCTTCCTTCTAGCCTCACCTCCGCACCATATATATATGAGTTTTCTCTTCTGTGAACTGTCACGTCTCTTGGAACTGATGCGTCTGTTCTGTTGGTCATACCTTTTTGCAAGGTGACCCGAACTCCCATGTGGGTGCGCCCATGCATATTTCCAAACTGACACATCGACTGCCCCATTATATCATCAGGCTGACCCAATAAACTCCTAACTGACACTCCTATCCATCCAACTGACCCGGTGTCTTAGGTGTGCATGTCCCTTAGGTGATTTTAGCTTAATCACCTAAGTGCATCCTCCATATCTTAGTTTATTTTCCTTTGTTGGTGAAGTGCCTAAGTCTTTCCCACAACCATTTATCAAATTGTTCATCATCTGACTTGTGTTGCAAGGCATCTTGGTCAATCCCCCCTTGGTGCGTCGCATGCACAAGGCATTCTGGATTTCCTGATATAAATACACCATCGTCACGCTTCATTATGTCCAACATGCTCAGACCACTTCCTCCATTCAACAAACCCAACTTCCACAAGTTTCCACAACTTCAAGTTGGTCGGGCGCGTGTGCCTCTAGCTAGGGGACTTACAATTATATTATGGGTAGTAGTTGGAAACATGGGATAGGACAATGCCATATCTGAAAAAAAGTTGGATAACTCTATGGAACTGAAATCTTTGGAATTTTCAGTAGTGATTCTAGATGGCACATCGAATCTAATGATAATCCTCTCCTCAAGAAGTCCATGACTACTCTATCAGTGGCCTTCTTGATGGAAATGTCCTCCACCCACCATCCAAAATAATATGTGGTGGTGAGATTCCATCTAAAACTGTTGTTGAAATTTTCCTTAAACTCACTAATAAAATCAAGGCCCCATTGCTGAAATGGTGACTCAAACACCACAACTTGAAAAGTTAAAGAAGTCAAATATTGCTTCCCCAAAAAAAACTGACAAGGTTGACATGATCTAACAAATTTATGCACATCTAAGAACACAATAGTGTTGATGTATGGTAGCATCAGACAAGTATTTCTGCACAAGTCTATGTGTCTATATGTGTGGAAATCATCCAAAGCCTTTTATCCTTGACTTTACTTTAATTAAACGAATTAATAAAATCAAAGTGATTTATTAATTAGTTGAGTTATTTAAGGAAATGTTAAAAGTTATCATTTAATCTTAGCCATTGATCTCAAGTGAGGTGAGAAGTAATCTCAATCACCAATCACTTTGGAGATTAGGGATAGGTTATAACTCAAGATTATCAAAGCAAGGCTAGGGTAAAGGAGAAGACACTTGAGGGTTGAATCACAAAGGACTATGATTCAAGGATATCTTGTATAGGTGGAGAAGGATTTCCATCTAGATATCAGGGCAAGGAGAAGAGATAATAGAGGTAGCCACAAGTGGGTTTCAATAGAGCAAAGCCACGAGAATTTTTTGAGTTGTGTGGATTTTGTCATACAGTCCTTTTCTGCATGTACGTGGGCGTCAATGGAGACAGGCATGCATACGCAGACTTACTTAAGGAAAGGTGTGTACACCTCAAAAAGTGTGACATATCTAGGTCATATATAAGATCAAACTTTGCCAGGTTTGTTTGTAGTTGTATTTCTCTTAGAGGGCCATTATCCCTATTACGGAAGCCATGATTTTACCATAATAAATCATCTCAACACTCGTTTTCCCTCTGGGTTTTTTCTAGGTGTATCTACCCAAAAAAATTGGTGTTATGTGTTCATTATTTGGTTACCAGCTTTTGCTTCCGCTATTTTTATTTGAGTTGAATATTGCAGCAATTTATTTTTGTTTTGTGAGCTGCTAATCTTATTTGCAGTAAGGAAATCACTAGATAACAAGATACCTAGAGGTTGGAGTAAGGTTTTCAACATGGTATCAGAGAGCATACTCTAAAAGGAGGCCATATCTCAGATCCATATTATTTGATGGTATATCTATCATATCTGCAAGAGATCTTAGTATATCCATAACCAGTAGGAAGAAATTGAAGGATGGATTTCAAGGAAAAAATCGTACTGAGGCAGAACTAGGGTTTTGTAGGTTTACGGAGTTGTACACAGGTTGCAGAAGGAACATGGGCACACATACATGGTCATATTTCGAGGAATTCATGTATTTACGGGTAGAAGTAAGCACAGGCACATACATACGCAGGTTTTAGAAGGGAAAGTCATGTACAAACATAGGTTTCGGTGGTGACAAGCATGTACATGTCAGTACTGTAAGAGCCATTTTAGCAATAGGTTATTTCCAAGGTAGTTTATCAGGTCTAATGGATGGCAACAACACCTCTAAGAGTTGAAGATAGATTGGATGGAGCATCCAACTTCTTATCTTGGAAAGCAAGAGTGACTTTGGCATTAAAGCAGTGTGACCTTTTGGAGTTAGTGGACAAAGCAGTTGTTCCACCGACAAACCTGACATCTTTGGAAGCTCACGAGAAGAAGGAAATCAATGCATTAAGGGTCATCTTGGATTTAGTGAAGGATCATCTAATTCCTCACTTATTCGAGAAGAAGACAACCAAATATATGTTTGATGTTGTGGTAGGTTTATTCCATAGCACTAAGATGAATAGGAAGATGGTCTTAAGAAATAGACTCAGATCGATGCATATGTCTAGATCTAACAATGTTACCATTAATTTCATGAGGATCACATAGGTACGTGATTAACTTGTAGCCATAGGGGAGAAAACAAAGGATGTAGAGCTCGTGAATGTAGCATTAAATGGTCTTCCCAAGTCTTGGGAACCATTTTTCAAGGGAGTCTATGCTTGAGAGAAACTCCCATATTTGCAAATACTTTGGGATGATTTCATCCAGGAAGAGACTTACGAGCAGTCCAAGAGTGGAAAGAAGATAAGTAGTGATGAGAACTTGGCCCTTATCAATAGGAAAAGGAAGGGCAAAGGAAAGAGTTATAGCAAGAAGGGTAACAGTGATGGAGGATCATTGTAGCCAGGGAAGAAGAAGGACTTGAGTAAGATCAAGTGTTTATCATGTCATAAGAATGGAAATTATGTGTCTCAGTTTCCAGAGAAAAATAAGGGTAAAGGAAAGAAGTAGAAAACAACATCAATAGAGAAACAGCTAGATGAGTTTGCAGTGAAGTTTGAGAAGGATTTCTCATTGGTTTCTTTCCTTTCTATTAGCACAATTATGAGGAGTGTGTGGTTCTTGGACAATGGATTATCTTGTCATATGATAGAAGAATGGGAGTTATTTAGTAGTCTGACGAAGAGGGACTTAGATGTTCATGTGAAGCTTGGTGATGATGCCAAGTATGCAGTGAAGGGAGAGGGAACAATTATGTTCCAACTTGAGTCAAGAGGTTTGTTAGATGCCCATGATGTGCTTTACATACCAGGTTTGAAGAATAATTTTCTTTCAATCTCGACTATGGAGGATGGGTGTTTTATCGTTACTTTTGAGAGAGGGAAAATACTCATACGTCCAAAGAAATCTAGCCCAAACACAACAGTGGTCATTGGGGTTAGAGAGGGAGCTTTATATAGGTTGTAGGGAAAGCTTGTTCAGGATTTGGTATATGACAAGGATAGCCTATGTGAGTTATGGAACAGGAGTTTGGGACACCTACACTGCAAAGTGTTGTCGATTCTGAGGGGGGTTGTTACAAGTCTTCCAGAGTTCAGTTTTGAGTAGCAAGGAATGTACAGAGGGTGTGCACTTGGAAAGAATTCCAAGGTTATTTTTCCAAGCAGTAAGAGTAGGTCCAAGGGGATATTGGATCTTATTAATTCATATGTGAGTAGGTTGATGTCAATAGCATCAGTATAGGGATCATCATACTATGTGATGATTATTGATGAATTTTACAGGAAAACCAGGATCTTCTTTATGAATACCAAGGATGAGGTCTTCATTTAGTTTCATTATTTTAGAGCTTAGGTGAAGAACCATTCAAGAAATAAGATCAATCTCTTGAGTTCGTATAATGGGAGAGAGTACACCTCTAATGACTTCAAGGATTTATGCAAGAAGGAACAGATCAAGAGGGAGCTAACAATCTCATACAACCCTCAACAAAATGGGGTTACAGACAGAAATAATCAGTCCATCATCAGTTATGTCAGGGATATGATACATGAATAGGATTTCCCCATGTTTCTTTGGGAAGAGGCATGTAACATGGTGGTATATGTGCAGAAAAGGAGTCCTCATAGGATATTGGGGAACAAGACTCTGGAGGAGGAATTCTCAGAAGTGAAGCGAAATATAGGACATTTGAGGATCTTTAGTTTTCCAATCAACATCCATGTTCTTGTGGAGAAGAGGATGAATATGGAGCCTTCAAGACAAAATATTATATTTTTGGTGTACAACAAGACCTCTAATGCTTACAGGATCTTCATACCAACACAGAGGAAGATAGTTGTGAGCAGAGATGTTAAGTTCAAGGAGAAATTGGCATATACAATATATCAAGAGTCATCAATAGTGACAGAGGATGAGGAGAAGCAAGCTCCAAAGGATGAGTAGCAGTCAACAGTTCATACTTCAGGTGGGGAGGAGGAGTTATCCCTTTTCAGTCCTTTCAGGAGACCCAGGTGGATATTACATACATTGAGGGATGATGGTGAGGCTCCTAGGAGTGTGGTTAGAGAGCGCATACCTCTGAATAAGTTTTCAAACTATATGGTACTTATGAGTAGCATCATTGATTTTGAGCCTTCTAGTTTTGAGGAATCATGATATTTATAGGTATGGAAAGATGCCATGGTAGAGAAGTACACCTCTATTATGAGGAATGATGTTTGGGACATAGTGTCGAGATCAAGGGGGGAAGTCAATTGTGAGTTATAGGTGACTCTATAAGATCAAGCATGTTTCATATGGTAGCATCAAGGATTTCAAGGTGAGGTTTGTGGCAAGATGGTTCTGTCATAAAGATGGATTGGAATACGAGGAGACATTTTCTCCAGTTGTCAGGTATGCTTCTATTTGAGTTGTTATTTCTACATTTATGAGGTGGAGGATACATCAGATGGATGTGAAAACATCTTTCCTCAATGGGATTATTGAGGAAGAAGTATATATAGAGAAACACCAAGGATTTTAGGTACATGGGAGGGAGTCTCATGTGTGTAGGCTTAATAAATCCTTGTACCCTTAGTGTCGTCGGCATGGCAGTATGCTCAAACATCATTTGCGACACTTATGACCAACTTGCGACACTTGCAAAAGTTGTAAGGAAGATGCGACACTTACGATGATTGAGAGGAACATGCGACACTTATCCAATTGAGTAATTTTGATGTGTAACACCATGGTAGAGAAGTGCACCTATATTATGAGGAATGATGCTTGGGACATAGTTTTGAGACCGAAGGAGAATTCAATTGTGAGTTCTAGGTGGCTCTTTAAGATCAATAATTCTCTAGATTGATGGTAGCATCGGGAAGTTCAAGGCAAGGTTTATGGTGAGAGGGTTTTCCCATAAAGAGGGAGTGGAATATGAGGAGACATATTCTCTAGTCTCCAAGCATGATTCTATTTGAGCTATTATTTTTAATGCTTCAGTTTTGAAGTGGAGGATAGATTATATGGATGTGAAAACAATTTTCCTCAATGATATCATTGAGGAGGAAGTGTATATAGAGAAACCTTGGGGCTTTGAGGTACATGGGAGGGAGTCTCATGTGTGTAGGCTTAATAAATCCTTGTACGAACTCAAACAGGAACCCCGGGCATGGATTTCCAAGATTGGAAGATACTTGTAGACTATGGGATTTACCAAGAGTGAGGCAGATCCTAACTTGTACTTCATACTTGTTGGGGTGGATCCACTCATATTGGTTTTGTATGTTGATGATTTGTTTCTCACAAGTGGAGAGAAGATTATTGCAGGGTGTAAAGAATATTTATCATGAAGGACATCGGATTGATGTATTATTTCTTGGGATTAGAGGTATGGTAGATATCAGGAGAGATCTTCCTTAGACAAGGGAAATATGCAATAGATATATTGAGGAGATTCAAGATGGAGGATTGTAGACCAGTGGCTACATGTATGGTCACCAATACAAAGAAGGTGACCACTTCAAATTATGATTTGGTGGATCCTAAGATATACAGGAAAATGATAGGGTCCTTGATGTATTTATTCAATACCAAGTTGTATATATTTTTTGTTTTGAACACCTTGAGTTAGTTCATGGTGGAGCCAAGAAAGGTGCATTGGATAGAAGAGACACATGTGCTTAAGTACTATATAGGTACAATGGATCATGTATTGAGGTATCTTGGAGGAGATGGAGTGGAGTTGTAGGGATATATAGACTCAGATTGGGAAGGGAGTGTAGTAGACAGAAATAGCATCTCAAGGTGTTGCTTCATCTTGGGATTAGCAGTGATTACTTGGTTAAGAATGAAGTAAACTTATATAGCACTCAATTCACCAGAGGCAGAGTATATGGCAACAATTATGGCTATCTATGAATCCATTTGGCTTCTCAAATTGCTTACGTATTTATTTGATCAAGATTTGGAGCCTACAGTGATATACTGCGATAATAGGAGTTGCATAGAACTCTCAGAGAATCTAGTATTCCATGACAGGCCCAAGCATATTGATATTAGATACCACTTCATCCAAGATAGGATCCAAAAGGGAGCAGTGAAGATTCAATATATTTCCATAGATGATAAGGTAGAAGATATTTTGAACAAACCCTTGGTTAAAGGGAAGTTTGTGTTCTTCAGAAACAAACTTGGAGTGGTGCAGAATACCTTCCTATTTAAGAGGGAGTGTTTATGCATGGTAGCATCAGACAAGTATTTCCACACAGGTCTATCTGTCTAGACATGTGGAAATCATCCAAAGCCTTTTATCCTTGACTTTACTTTAATTAAAGGAATTATTAAAGTAAAGTGATTTTATTAATTAGTTGAGTTATCTAAGAAAATGCTAAAAGTTAGCATTTGATCTTAGCCATTGATCTCAAGTGAGGTGAGAAGTAATCTCAATCGCCAATCACTTTGGATATTAGGGTAGGTTATAACTCAATATTGTAAAACCGGGGCTAAGGTAAAGGAGAAGAAACTTGAGTGTTGGATCACAAAGGACTATGATTCAAAGAGATCTTGGATAGGTGGAGAAGGACTTCCATCTACAGATCAAGTCAAGGAGAATATAGAACATAGGCAGTCGCAAGTGGGTTTCAACAAAGTGAAGCCACAGGAAAATGTCAAGTCATACGGAGTTTTTCGTACAGTCATTTTGTGCATGTATATGGGTGTAAATGGAGATAGGCGCATATGCGTGGGCTTACTTAAGGAAATGTGTGTACACCTTGAAAAGCATGCCAAATATGGGTCGTACAACAGATCATAATTTGTCAGGTTTTTTTGTAGTTGTATTTCTCCCAGAGGGCCATTATCCATTTTATGGGATCCTTGATTTTATCATAATAAAATCATCTCAACATTGGTTTTCCCTCCAGGGTTTTTCTAGGGGTATCTACCCAAAAATATTGGTTTTTATGTGTGCATGATTTGGTTTCCAATTTTTTATTCCACTATATTTATTGATTTGAATATTTCAGCAGTGTATTTTTTTTTTGTGAGTTATTAATCTGAATTGCAATAAGGAAATCATTAGATAACAAGATACATAGGTGTTATGGAATAATTCCCCTACGGACAGGTGAATTCTCCCTCGGATTATAGACCCCTAATACCAAGACAGAAACACACAAATGGACACTATCATCCCTTTGAATTCAATTAAACTAATCAAAAAGAGAAAGAGAGGGAAGAAAGGATTCCCAAAAACTTGACCCACTTCCTTCAATTTTTCCTCCACCCAGATAGATGAGTACCTCTTTTTAATTTAACAAGCTCGAGGAGGATAACACGTTCTCTATATAACTCACCTTTGGTAAGTTCCTCTTCATTTGTTTAACGAACTGGAAGAAGTAAGGGTTCGTCCCCAGATGGGCCCTTCAATAAAAATATTGGTTTTTATGTGTGCATGATTTGGTTTCCATTTTTTTCTTCCGCTATCTTTATTTGAGTTGAGTATTCTAGCAGTGTATTTTTTTGTGAGTTGCTAATCTTATTTGCAGTAAAGAAATCACTTGATAACACGATACCTGGAGGTTGGAGTAATTTTTTCAACAAATAGGCCAATAATATCCATCCCTCAAGAATTTTTATATTGTGGTCCTAGTTGAATGATGTCCTCCACAAAAATTGGCATATAGCTTGATCATCATTCTTTGACCCTCGACATCATCTACACACCTTAGGACCAATCCATTTAGGTCTCTCCAACCCAATCCTCCCTTATTCATACAATACAGTGATGCCTGGAGTCTCAAATTCCTTTGCTAATGATATTTTAAACCATTCAAACATGTAAGGTTCTTTAAGAAATATACAATGTTCGAATACCAATGATGAGGCTCCAAATCATCCAAAACTGCATACAATATGTAACTGTCTCCTCCTTCCACACCCAAAACCCTTCATTTCCTTCAATGAGGATGTTTTTCAACCCTCAACCCTTCACTAATTTAGTTGGTCTAATTTCCATGTCATATTCCTTAATCCTAGACACCCATTTACATCAAATGCCCAAACAATCTATTTGCATCAATTTGTCTTTCACTATTGAATGTGGAATATAAGATATAATCTTAGAATACCCCAAATAGCTCCTAATTTTTTTTAAATATTGGACTAAAGTACAATCTTGTTTTTCCATGATAGAGTACTATAGCTCTAAATCTCTAAGTGCTTTGCTCATAAATACTATGGGTTGTTTTTTCTCATTATTTTGGAGCAACACTCCTGTGATAGTGTCCTCAGATGCAAACAAAAACATCTAAAAACATTTGTTGTAATCTAGGCTCACCAATACCGGGGCTAAACTAATAGCCTTAATTTTCTATAAGGCCTCCCTACTCTCATCATTCCACTTAAACACTGATTTGTTTTAACAAAATTAAAATGGGTTTGGTGATTTCTAAAAAATCGGGTATGAACCTCCTAATGAAATTTATTTTCCCAAATAAATATTGGACAACCTTCTCACACCCAAGCAAGGGGATATTCTAAATGGCTTCTACTCATGACAAGTCAATATTCACCCCAACCTTCAATATGATATGGCCAAGAATCTTCCCTTCATCTACCCAAAAATTTATTTCTTAGGATTCAATGAAATCCCATACTTTCTACATCTGTCAAACACTTGCATTAAATGAAAAATGTTTGTGTCTCTCTCGTATAAAATAGTCAAATCACCCTAGTAAATCTCAATGATCTTGTCAATCAAGTCCCTAAATTCAAAATTCATAGCCTTTTAGAACATGGATCCAACATTCAACAACCTAAAAGGCATCCTTAAATACTCAAAAATTCCCCATGGTGTAGAAAAAGACATCGTGTGTTGATCTTCATCTTTGACAAAAATCTGGTTGTATCCTAAAAAACCATCTAACATAGGCAACATACCCGAACCCGTAACCATTTCCAAAAAAAATTCCATGTTAGGTAACATATTGTTATCCTTGAGAGATAGTTTATTCAAGTTCCTAAAGTCAACACACAATATTATTCCTATGCTTTCCTTTCTCACTACCACTAGGTTCCAACCAAGATGAATGTCTAATTGGTGCAATGATATTTTCATCCAACAACTTTTGAATCTCCTTCTAAATAAGGGGGGTCAATTTAGGATTTATTTTTTTAAGTTTTTTGTCTAAATGGATTGGCACCTTCCTTGAGAGGAATGGTATGTTGAATAATATCCCCTTTATAATAATTCAAAACATCATATGTCAATACAAATATGTCTCTATACTCTCTCACCAAGTCCTCTATCATCATTCTCTCCTTTGTTGAAAGGTTATTTCCTACTTTGATGAATTTTGAACTCTCCTCCAACCCAATGTATATTTCAAGGAAATCCTTAGGATTGCTCACACCCTTATTTTGTTTATACATGTCATGTCTATCAAATATCATCTCTAATGAAACAAGTCCTTTTGGAAAGGTATTTCCCTAAATCTCCTCAGTTTTCCCCATCTCAAGGTTCTTGCTACCTTCCTCCCTCCAATCAACTTTATAATCAATAAATTCTTACAAGTTGTTCATGAGTATAACATTTAAGGATCATCATACAACACCTATCGATGTTCAATATTGTTGAAAACTAAAGGTCTAAACACAACTTTCATTCTAAACTCCCCTAAGATGAGGTTATCACTTGGTTGAAGAGTAGAATCAGCAATGACTAAGAAATCATAGCATGCATTTTTTTATCTTGGGACAACCCTAATGGAAAAGGAATCAAATAACTCAATAGTGACCCAAATAGCATGTCAAAATTGTTTCAACCTATTGTTTTTCACCTAAACTTTATTCTTCACTTACTTCACTACAAGGTTGAAATCAACAACCACCACCAACACCCTAATTCCCATGTCTCTTGCTAACTCAATACCAAGCAATAGAGCTTCATACTCAGCAAAATTATTGTTGGTGTCAAACTCTGATCTATAAGAGTGTCTAGTGATAGCCCCTTGTGGAGAGGTGAAAATGATTCCAACACCAACATCTGATCTAGATTTTACTCCATCAAAATGCAACCTCTAAAATGTTTCCCTACTCTCTCCAGGTTTTTCTTTTACTTCAGGGACCAATGGGTGTGCTAAAATAAGGTAATTTCCAAACTCATCCTCCTTTGTACACATTAACTGGTTCATTGGTTATTTGGAGTCTTCTACATGATATTTCCTTGGAGGCTCTCTATATAATGTAATAAAGGTGCCCTCATATGTTGGAATGGTAGCATAAGATAAGTCTAGTTGGATACTGTTAAGAACCAAACATCAATATAGCATGGAAAAACCTCAGGAAAACTAC
>CBVK0100603269.1:0-16941 GCA_900067695.1 Picea abies | reverse complement strand
AATTTTGCGTTTCACGAAAAACCATTTATGCCTTTTGCCTCTTTTTTTGCCTGTTTTACCATGTCATCTTCCATATCGATTTTTGGGAAAACTAAGACGTATTTTAAAAATACGAGAGAGGGTTTTTCTTATGATTGGATGAGGAACAAAAACCTCTTTCGGTTTTTGCAACAGAGTTACGAGTAGGGAGAATCGAAGACATCTTTGGGGCCTATTTTTCCAGATTTTCAATTTTCCGTTTCAGTCCCGATCTTGCAGGAGCTGTAACGGACAGCTGGGGATAAATTTGGCGAAACCGAAGGAGGTTTTTGTCCAAAACATGCCCATATACAATAAACTCTTTCATTTTCCACCTAGGTGTCATTATTAAGGATAAAATCACGTCTGATCGGAACCCTTTTTTCACAGAAAACCGGTCCATTTTCATGGTAGAAAGCTCCAAATTTTGTGAGAGTGGTGGCTATTTTTGGCCGAGGCGGTTAAACCGACTTCCGAAACTTATTGGGATGATCAATCCTATTTATTCAGAGGATTTTAATGTAAAAGGGTTCGACCTGTGAGGTTCCTGGACTGGAGCATGGGATGTGTATGACCAGAAGACCTTTTCTTCTCTGTAATTTTTAGATGAGCAATCAGCAATGAGGATGTTTTCTTTCACAGGATTCTTGTGTGGGTGTATTGGTGGTGTTTTCCTCTGTTAAAATGTCTTACTATTATATTTCATTTTGTTTTCAGCTCTTATTATTAGAAGGAATGTTATAGAAGTAGAATTTATCAACAGATACTTTGCCTCTCAGCTTGTGATAATCTTTATGTTATTCATCTAAAGAGTCCAGCTTAGGAATTCTTAGCTGCTCCCTTGCCTGGCTTTTCCCTCCACTCTTTCTTCCTCAAGTAAACATCATTAAAACTCAATTCGATCCAATACGTTCACTACCTTGCCCTGTGTAAAATAACTTTGTCCATATCTGAGATGTGAATCACATTATTAAAGGCACAGACCCCATTTGCCCAATGGCCCTCCTTTCTGTTCCAAAACAATCATTTAAAAACCCCAACCCATGTTTTTCATAACTAGCCTAATACCTCTTCAAACAAAGCTATATCAGACAGAGAGATCCCTCTCTGAGTCTTGGAGGGCTAGATCCAAGACTCGAAGTGGTTTTGATGTTGCCTCTGTGACTGGCTCACAACCTTGGGAAAATTACAGAGTGCTAACAGAATGACGACTCCACTGGGGACAGTTCCCCAATAGTACATTTCAAAGCTCAAGATATGATCGCTGATGGTGGACAGTGACCAGACACAAGAAGGCTAAGATCATTCACCTGGTGACTCCAATCATCTCCAGATAGTGCCAGCTCGAAGAATCCACTGGAGGAAGAACCCAAAGCATGGCCAAGAAGCCTAGAAAGACCAGGTACTCAAGCTCAAATTGTGTTCAAGAAGTATTTGGTTTCATCTGCAATTACTTTCTCTCTAATCATGATCATGGTCTAGAGTATATTGTTGAAATTTAGGATGACCATTTTCAACCTGAATATCCCCCAGAGATTAAATCCCAAGTTGTAGATTATGTACATGCTCATACATCTGTGCACATCCCAGATGCATCTATAGAAAGCCTAGTGAAACATAAGCCTCTTGCTTTGTCTCCTACTCTTGCTAAAACTCTGGATGGTTGTAAGCCTCTTTCTTCATCTCTTGTGCTTGCAAAAGTCCCAGACAGATACAAGCCTCTGGATTTGCCTCCCATTCTCCATGACCTCCCTGTCAATTACATCAATAATCTACCTAGGTTTGATGGAGAGAATGCCAATATTATTGTTGAAAAGCATATTCAAAACCTTGAGGATTTCCTTGACCTTTATGAGGTTGAATATGATGATGTCTGTATTAGGATGTTTGCCCTGTCCTTGGGAGGTAAAGTTAAAGATTGGTTTAAGAACCTTCCAGCTGCTAGCATCAAAAATTTTAATCAATTTATGCAAGTTTTCCTAGATAGATGGGTGGTCATGAGAAATGTTTTCCTCCTCCTAGAAGAGTATGACCACTTGAAAAGAAATCCAGGGGAGACAGTACAACAGTTTTTAGCCAGATTCAATAAGGTATATCATGCAATACCTGCTGATATAAGGCCACCCTCAGGATCTGCCCAGTTGCATTACCCAGATGCCTTCGATCCTGAGATGACATTTCAGTTAAGAGAAAGGAACACTACAAGCCTTGAAGAAATGCAAAACATTGTAGTTGATGTGGAGACCAACTTGCTAATCAAGAGGTCACAACTAAAGGATAATGAAATGGAGCAGCTGAAGTCATCGGAAGCTAAACTGGAGATTTTGGCCAGTACCATGGAAAAGCTGATGCAGAAGATTAACATAAAAGATGAGCTTGCTGCCCAAAGACATCATGTTCCATTGATTTCAGAGAAAGACACGGTCCCAGTCCCCAAACATTTTTCTGCTCGTCCTGGGTACCATGTTTTGAATAATGATTCATTCATGTATTCAATTCACAACACAGTCAAAGATGAAGCTCCATCTCAACTTGTAGAGGAACAACCAGCTGATATGATGTGCATGTTTGGCGACATTCCTTACTTGGATTGTCCACCCAAGTGGGATCAATATGATGATGATCACGAAGCTGAAATAGAGGTTGACTGCTTAGAGAAACTGGCAGCATGTCATTGGTAGGAAGAAGATCATTTACCATTCAGATGCGACAATCAGCCTGTGCACAACAGTCATGACAGCAATAAGGAAGAGACACGAAATTTTAGAGTAAGGGAAAAATCTGGGCCCTTATGTTCCTCTTCTTTTCAATTTTTGAGAGCAACTGGTAAACAAGTTGGCATTGGTAAAGAGGGAGGATGTTATGACAAACTAAGTGAAGTTGCTAGTGCTAATGTGAAGGTTGTTCTAAATCCAGAGTTGCAACCCTTTACTTACTCTGATGTTCAAATTCCAAATGAAAGCTTAAAGCCTGAGACAAACTGTGAGTTAACCCAAAATAACTCTGTACCATTGTGCTTTAATTCATTTCGAATTTTGAAGGAGACTCTTGGACACGTGTTGAATGATAAATACATAAAAGGTTAGCAAGTATCATTTAAATCAATGCAGCGGTCTGGTCAGTCTTTTCAGGATCCAATAGCTGATTGATTGGATGGCCTGTGTGGTCAAAGTTTTCCTTCATCATCCAGATATGGGATAAAACGATGTTATGATATTGACATGATCAGGCAGTCAACTTCTTCATTTTTTGCAGCAGAGGCATCATTTCAAAAACCATCAGAGCATCCACAGTCATACGAGGAAGTGGTGGAAGACACAGAATGCATAGCTGAAAAACCGAGTCTTGATGTTGAGTTGGGTGAGGTTGAAAATAAAAAGATGGGCCAAACATATACTGACCCTGTAGCTACCTATATGGAGAAATTCTTTAATACATGATATTTTTTTGTTGCCGATGTTTTTCCTATTGTTTGGGTTGATCAAATCTTATGCAAGGGAAAGCAGGGTGGAAGTTACTCTCAAGCACGAGTAACAAACTTATTTCTGAGTTTCATCACAGAGAGTGAAAGAACAGAGCCGCTAGATCAACTGCTGGATTTGCTCCATTGGCATTTTTCCATTACCTAGCTGAGCAATGATTGTAGTAGGGTAGGTAGGAAAAAATGAATAAGCTCAACATTCTGAGCATCTCTTTTTAAGAAGTGTTTATTTTCACTTGGTTTCAGTTGCAAGATCAAAAAAGGTACAGGTTGCAGAATAAGATTTTGGGGATCAGCCCAATGGATAAATCTCTGGTCTGCATGTTCAGAAGTCTGTGGTTCTTGACACCTCCCGAAAGAAGCTGCCATCCCCAGGTGGAGCCTATGTTGGGGTCCTATAATTATAGGCGAATCGATTCTTCGACTGTTGATTTGGTGTTTCTCTCGTGATGACGTAGTATGGCTCGATTGATCTCGTTTCCTCCCTCCATTATTTTCGCTCGATCCTCCATCATTCTGTTGCATCCTTCATCCTCCGCTGCGCCTTCACCCCCTTGTCTTTTGTCAGCCTCCATTATCCCGCCACCTTCACATGTCCATAAGAAAACAGACTTAGGATAAACAAGAATAACAATAAAGTTAGTCTAGGTTAAAATTGATTAATAAACAACTAATTTAATAATTGATTAATTATTAATTAAGTATTAATTAATCAATTATTAATTAAATTTAATACCTAGGTTAGTAACTAAGTTAGTAATTAGAGTTAGATTTAAATTAAATAAAACAAATCATAACAAATTGAAAATTAAATAAAAGAAAATACAAAAACTATATAAAAAACATATATATTAAAAAAAAACATTAAATAACATATAAAATACAAAACATATTAAATCACAACATAAAAAACAAAAAATAGAATATAATAATAAAATATAAAACAAACAAAATACAAAACAAAACACAAAAACGTGAAAAATACAAACATAACATATAATATTTAAAAAACAAAAAATTAAAAAACTAAAAAACATCCTATCCTAAGTCTACCCCCCACCCCTCATACCTTACCCCTACCTCATGTCACTCCCACCTACCCCACCTCACATTCCACTCACCCCCACCTTACATCACACTCCACTCACCCATCCCCCTTACATCACACTCCACTCACCCCCCTCACACCTCACCCCTACGTCACCCTCCCCTCCCACCAAAACTCCCACGCATCTTCATACACCCTGCCCCCCATCCACCATACCATAAAAATTAATCAACGTATCACATTTTTTCCGGACCCCCCCTCGCCTTTCGAGCTTTAACGAGGGGGGGTCCAGAATCCATATTAAACTTCACATAAATTCCCTTAAATCATATTCAAATGAATTAAATCCATGTACAATAAAAATTCCGGACCCCCCCCGGTCCGGAATTTAATGAGGGGGGGGGTCCGGAATTTTGCGTTTCACGAAAAACCATTTATGCCTTTTGCCTCTTTTTTTTCCTATTTTACCATGTCATCTTCCAGATCAATTTATGGGAAAATGGAGACGGATTTTAAAAATACGAGAGAGGTTTTTTCTCAACACAGGCTGAGGAACAAAAACCTCTTTCATTTTTTGCAACGGAGTTACGAGCAGGGATAATCGAAGACATCTTCGGGGCCTATTTTTCCAGATTTTCAATTTTTCGTTTCAGTCTCGATCTTGCAGAAGCTGTAACGGCCAGCTGGGGACGAATTTGGCGAAACTGAAGGAGATTTTGTCCAGCACATGCCCATCTACAATAACCTCTTTCAATTTCCTCCCAGGTGTCATCATTGAAGATAAAATCATGTCTGATCGGAACCATTTTTTCATAGAAAACCGATCCGTTTTCATGGTAGAAAGCTCCAAATTTTGTGGGAGTGGTGGCTATTTTTGGCCGAGGCGGTTAAACCAAATTCCGAAACTTATTGGGATGATCGATCCTATTTATTCAGAGGATTTTAATGTAAAACAGTTTGACTTGTGAGGTTCCTGGACTGGAGCATGGGCTGTGTATGACCAAAAGACCTTTTCTTCTCTGTAATTTTTAGATGAGCAATCAGCAATGAGCATGCTTTCTTTCATAGGATTCTTGTGTGGGTGTATTGGTGGTGTTTTCCTCTGTTAAAATGTCTTCCTATTATCTTTCATTTTGTTTTCATCTCTTATTATCAGAAGGAATGTTATAGAAGTAGAATTTATCAACAGATACTCTGCCTCTCAGCTTGTGATAATCTTTATGTTATTCATCTAAAGAGTCCAGCTTAGGAATTCTTAGCTGCTCCCTTTCCTGGATTTTTCCTCCACTCTTTCTTCCTCAAGTCAACAAAATTAAAACTCAATTCGATCCAAGACGTTCACTACCTTGCCCTGTGTAAAAGAACTTTTTCCATATCTGAGATGTGAATCACATTATTAAAGGCACAGACCCCATTTGCCCAATGGCCCTCCTTGTTGTTCCAAAACAATCATTTAAAAACCCCAACCCATGTTTTTCATAACTATCCTAATACCTCTTCAAAAAAAGCTATATCAGACAAAGAGATCCCTCTCTGAGTCTTGGAGGGCTAGATCCAAGACTCGAAGTGGTTTTGATGTTGCCTCTGTGATTGCCTCATAGCCTTGGCAAAATTATAGAGTGCTAACAAGAGGTAGCCAGAATAATCTCATCTTAGTAGAGGTCATCAAGTGGTTGGACCTATCAACAATGCTTCACCCACAACCCTACACCATTGGATGGCTTCGCCAAGGAAGCGATTTCTGCATCAACCAATAGTGTCGACTGTTGTATGACATCAAGCCCTTCAAAGATGATGTATTGTGTGATGTTGCTCCTCTCAAAGTTTGTGATGTTATTTTGGGACAACCTTATTTATGGAAATGTCATGTTGTATATGAGTCTAGGCCTCATAGTGTTATTATTACTTTGAACATGAAATTGTACAGGATACCTGAGGCAGTCCTAGATAGTGGCATTTCCTTGATCTCTGCTAAGCAATGTAGGAAGGTCATATCTCAGACGGGGAAGTTTGTATTCTTTGTGATTTTCTCTCAGAATAAGAGAAAGATCACAACCACATCCAGGGTATCTATGGCCAACCTCTCCACACAATAGAAGAAAGTAGATAAGGTCGTGGAAGAATACTATAATATCTTCTCCTCACCTACCAGGGTACCTCTACACTGTCAGGTCAAGAACCCCATCGATATGAACCCGGGCGCACCACTACCGAAGGGCCAGTCTATCGATGCTATCTATTAGAGAATGATGATATGATAGATCCAAGAACTTCTCCACAAGGGGCACATACGTCCCAAATCATCACCTTGTGTGAGCCTAATTGTGTTGGTATAGAAGAAATATGGAACCTGACGACTCTACATTGATTATCGGGCTTTGAATAAAATCACAGTCAGAAACCGATACCCGATTCCCCGAATCGACGACCTCCTTGATCAACTCACAGAGGACAAATACTTCAGTAAGATTGATCTGAAGTATGGCTATCACCAGGTCCCGATAGAATAGACAAATGTATGGAAAACCGCCTTCAAATCAAAGGAAGGCCTTTTTGAATGGTTGGTCATACCAGTTGGTTTGAAAAATGCTACAACTACTTTCATGAGGATGATGGACGATATCCTGTGACCATTCACCAATACTTTTTTCATGGTGTATCTGGATGACATTCACATTTATAGCAAGACTTGGGTCAAACACTTGCAGCATATTCAACAGGTTCTGCACACCCTGGGGCAACACAAGCTATATGCCAACTTGGAAAAATGCTCCTTCGGCATGTACATGGTCCATTACCTGGGATATATCATTGATCAGCATGGCGTACATGTGGATCTAGCCAAGATCCAAGTCATCCATGACTGGTTAGCCCCAGCCACACTCACTGAGCTTCGAAGCTTCTTGGGCCTTGCCAATTTCTACCACAGGTTCGTGTTGGGATTATCCCATATTGCATGGGCCCTCAGCCAAATAATCAGGGGTGGTGGTAAGGTGAAATTTGCATGGGGTCAGTCCCAACAACAAGCATTTGATGATTTGAAGCAGCGCTTATGCTCATTCCCAGTACTTTCACTACCAGACCTGCAACAACCCTTTGGGATCGAGACATATGTGGTGGGCGTCATTCTCACTCAACACGACCACCCCGTGGCCTATCTATCAGATGTTGTCCGTAAGTACCCTAATCACGACAAAGAAATGTACTCCATTTTGCAAGCTTGCCGCCAGTGGAGACATTACATTCTTGGGAAGGAGACAACCATCCACACTGATCATAAGCCACTACATTTCATGCAAACACAAGGAAAATTGCAGAATGATTGCCATCAAAAGTGGTCCACATAATTGCAACAATTCCACCTCACCATCAAGTATAAAACATGAAGCACCAATCGCGTCACTGATTGCCTCAATAGATGGCCACTCGTGACACTCACCACAGTGCTAGAATCTTGTGGCCATGAGAGCTTTGGATGGCCCCAACTCTATGAGATCGATCTCGACTTCGCCACCACCTACCAAATGTCAGGTGAAAACGCAGTTGTCGATAATTTCCATCTTTAGGATCGAATGTTGTGTCGTCTGGGCCATATCTGTGTTCCATCAATTGAGCGAGCGAAGCTAATTTGGGAAGCCCACTATAGTTGGGTGGCAGGACACTTCGACGTTGAAAATAAAATGGCGATGCTACAGAAACATTTCTACTGGCCAAAACTTCGACAGGAGGTCAACAAGTATATCAGGTCCTGCAATGCCTGCGCTATTTCCAAACCGACCACTAAGAAACAAGGCATGTACACCCCTCTTCCTACTCCTGACAGGCCATGGGAATCCATATCAATGGACTACATGTCGGGCCTCCCGTCCACCAAGCGGGGAAATGACTGTGTTTTTGTGGTTGTTGATCTCTTTTCTAAGATGGTGATTCTGGTTGCGTGGAAGAAGAAAATCACAATAGAGGCCATTGCCAAGTTCTTATTTGAACGAGTCTGGGTACATTTTGGAATCCCAAAAACCATTGTCTCAGATTGGGAAATTCGATTTCTCAGCACATTCTAGTCAATCCTCTGGTCACTGCTGGACACCATGCTCACCAAATCCATGACCTTCCACCCCCAGACAGTTGGAAAAACCGAGTTTGTAAATCAAATGATTATGCATATCCTTCACATGTATAATTCAAAGCACCCTCACACATGGGATGAGATCCTTCCCTATGTCCAACATAGCTACAATCGAGCCCTTCATATCTCAACTGGCCACAACCCCTTTCAGGTGGGGTTGGGATTCCAACCATTGGGTCCCCTAGATGTTGCACTTCCCCTTGTGGTCACCTCGACCGACTCATCTCTTGCTCCAACTGAAGCTAACAAAGACACCTGGTTCATTGAATAGATCCAGCATATCTTCCAACAGGTTCATGATATCCTAAAGAAGTCCAATGACAAGTACAAGCAACGCCATGATCATCATCGGGTGCCACATAAGTTTTAGGTGGGTGACAAAGTTTGGTTGCACTTGCAGAAAGAAAACCTTATAGGACCCCATCAAAAGCTTTTCCCACTTCATTATGGGTCATAAACCATCACCAAGGTCATGGGGGATAATTCTTTTGAGCTCAACATTCCTTCTTTCCTTGGCCTACACCCAATGTTCAATGTGGATCTCCTTCGTCCTTATTTCCCACCATTATTGGACACCTTCGACGTAGCAGAATAGTTGACACCAACAAAGCTCAATCCCAACTGCATACAACATGTATCCAATGGTCATATATTGGACACACAGATCAAGGGCACTCGACAACAAAGGATCCATCTTTATCAAGTCGTCAAAGCAGGGCAGCTCCTGCACCAAGGCAAGTGGCTCACCCGGGTCCAAATTCAGTAGAAATTTCCTTATCTGATGGGGGAACTCAAAACAATGGAGACAATTGATTTTTAAGGAGGGAGGATTGATCCAGGTGGATATCGGTGGCCAACAACCTTTTCCAACTGGCTCAAAATAGTTTGCTGGCAATTTTGGCAATTTACTATTTTTAGTAGTTTTAACTTCCGGGGCCATTTTGAGGGCCTAAATGAAGGTTTTTTGGTATTGAGATTTTCAATGATACTCAAAGGCATGATTGAGCCTCCAAAATAAATCACCTCGACGACACCTTTCCAACGGTCTATCATACACCTAAAATGAAGATCGTATGCAAAAGTTACGACCCCAAGAAGTTGATGTACAAACTTACCCAGATGGGGTCCACATGACTTTTGGGGCTTCATCTCCTAGGGTTAGGTTTTTGGATGTCTATCATTTTTGGCATTCTAGTTTATTGTAAAAATTCCTTCAGAGCCTCATTGTAATTATCTTCTTGCGAATGAGTGCAACCATCACATCTCTTCTCAGAGATAAGCCGCCACCATTCCAACAAACTTGTTTCCGCTGCATTTTACAGTTTCAACTTATTTCCTTATTGAATAGAAAACCAATTTTATTGTATCTCTGTTATTTTGTGTTAAGAACCTATTAATAATATGTAGTCATTTCTTTCTTCTCATAAAATTTGGATCAATGGTATCAAAGTGGTCTTCTCCTTGTCGTCTTAATGCATGCCCCCAATGAGGTCGGAGTACAAAGAGTTGGGTCTCGAGCTTGTTTCTCTTGAGGAAAAATTCTCTCGCACGCCCAAGCGACCTCTCATGGCAGGAGAAAATAAATATGATGGGACAAGATATCCTTTCAAACTGTTGATTGAGGAATCCCTCAGGCAACAAAGGAACGAGATGATGGATAGTTTCGCGCAAATCCTTCGGCGGTTACCAACAGGTGACACATCTTTTTCGAGCAGAGGTGCCGCCCCCTTCAAGGTACAAATAAACTTTTATATTCCTATATTTGAAGGTCATATAGAAGAAGATGTTGTATACAAGTGGTTGAATCTACTAGAAGGGTATGTTTCTGTCCATAACTTTTCGAATAGAGAAAATATTACTTTTGCGCTCCTCAAAGTCGTTCCCCGTGTCAAATATTGGTGGGAAAATTTCTGTGAGAAAAAGGAAATAGAGGAACCCTCATTATTTACAGTCATGACCACCTAGGAATCCTTCAGAGATGCTATTAAGGAACAATACTACAATTTCAGAAGCTATGATGACTTATATACCAAATGGACCACATTGCGGCAAGAAAGAGACCAAGCAGTGCCAGATTTCACAAATATCTTCCATACCTTGCGCACCAAGATGGGTATCAAATATTCAAAGAGACATATAGTGCTCAAGTATGTCGACACTCTGCATAGATACATCCAGACTAAAATGGAAATAAGGAAAATCTAACAGGGTATCATAGATGGTTACCTTCAGAATAATTTAACCACTGGAAGGAAGATCGGTACAATGACACCTTGCAACACCTTGTAGCTGCAACACCTTGTCAAGATCACTGATCACTTTCCCAAGGATGTTGGGGATAATTCTTGTACAGAGTAGTGCTACCTACTCTAGCACATGCCCTGAAACCCTAAACGTACAGTTTGGTGAAGTCTGAAAAATCAAGGTTTTTCAGTGCTAGAGTTTCTATCGATGAAAATGTCAACCGATATGAGAGTTGAGGATAGATTGGATGGAGCAGATAACTTGAGATCCTGGCAGCATAGAATAAAACTCATTCTAGAAGAGAATGAATTATTGGATCACATTAAGAAGATGCTTCCATAACTTGAAGACAAAGAAGCAAAGGCAAACTTCAAGAAGAATGAGGTTAAGGCCAAGACGATATTGACATACTCAATCAAGGATCACCTGATACCCAATGTATCAGAACTAAAGACTGCAAAATAGATTTTTGATGCCCTAAATAGACTCTATGAAAGGAAGAACACTAGTCAGAATCTTACCCTTTGGCATCAACTCATAAATGTGACTATGAATAAGTCATAGATGATAGCCAACTTCTTTACAAGGATCTCACAGATAAAAGAACAACTAGCAGCCATTGGAGATCTAGTAGAAAATGTTGAAATAGTAACCACTACGCTAAATGGTTTCCCTCCCTCTTGGGACCCATTTGTCCAAGGAATTTGTGCAAGAAGGAAGTTACCCAAGTTTGACAAGTTATGGACAGTTTTCTCTCGAGAGGAATCTAGATTGATGTCCAATAAACAAAAGGTATATGATGAGGAAAACCAAGAAATTGCAACACAAGTGAAGAAGAGAAAGGAAAGAGAAGAATGTAGTCCAAGGAAGTCTAAAAAAAAAAATCCACGTCGTAAGATGGATGTGTCATAGGTTCAATGCTTCAATTGTGGGAAGATAGGACATTATGCCACACAATGTCCTAACAAAAATGAGAAATAAAAGGAGAAGAAGAAACACAATGCACATGCAATAGAAGCTGAAGAGCACTCAAAGTCATCAAAGGATGAATAATTTGTCTTTTAGACAATGTTGTTTTCATATAAACGATAGAAGGAAACTCAAGAAGGACAACAAGACCGGACTCCAGGTTTGCATATTAGGTTCGATATTTTATATTTTTGTTGCTTAAGAAAGTATTGTACTTAGGATAACAATCTTTATAGATTTATTACTTGCTATTGCTATCAAATGTTTAAGTACACATGAATATTGTCGGTATGATTACGGTTAAGAAAATGCTCATTGTTAATGATATACTTGTTTGATGAAATTGATCTCCTCTAGGAGATGTTCTTGATTAATAACCATTCCATGGAGGTTACCATAGAAATGTTGTTCTTGTATCTTGTTCTGGGCAGGTCACAAGTGATATCTTTGAGAAGGAGCTATGATGATAGTTGCAGGAGGAAACTATTTATATAGTCTCTAGCTGAGCCATAGAACTGTGTACATGAACGTACAAACCCATGTGAAGTAGAATATGAAGATGAGTATCTCTTATGGATATTGAATATGAGGAGAAGAAGGATCCAAAGATGACCGTAAAGTTAATTTGACCACTCTTCAGATCATCAAGAAGAGTCACTAGTTCCAAAAGGGCCTACCTAGAAACAATGCAGTAAAAAAGAATGTTCTCATACATATACATAGCATTAATAAGCCATACTATGAAGATAAGCATATGAATCCACTAGTGGTGAGACAACTGTCCCCACCAAGTACCAACTTAGAAGTAGCTAAATTTCATAGGGAGTCAACCTTTAGGATCTAGTATGGAGGAGCAACCTCCCAACACAAGTCCATGGGAGATCAGACTTCAGAATAAGTCAACATATATAGCAGAAGCATGTGTCTCCAAAGATTGTATATACCCGGAGGGAGTCAATCTTCAGAGTGAGACGATCTCAAAGAGAGTCAGTGTCTTAGAGACTTTCATTCAAAAAGTATTCCTTCTTAGATTCAAATAGGAGAGAGAGACATCTTCCAGGACTTATAGACATGTTTCATGAGTGAGGAGGCTAGATCGAAGCTTCAGAGGCTTCTAAGAGATGTGATATCTCCTGGGAGGATTCCCTTGTCTCGATAGAACTTGATGCAGTGACATAGGAGATAGCTAGTTAGAAGGACTGGGATATATATTTTTCCTCAGTTCTAGAAACCACACATGTTTTCTAGCTATGTGGTGTTGATGAGCAACATCACTGATTCAGAGCCTTCCACCATTGAAGAAGTTGTTGAGAAGTAGGAATGGAAGGATGCCATGATGGAGGAGTATCATTCCATCATGAAGAATGATGTGTGGGAGGTGGTTCCCAGACCAGAAGGGAAGTCAATAGTGACTTCCAAGTTTATATACCACATCAAGCATGTTGCATACAGAAGTGTGAAGCGAGATTTGTGGCTAGAATATTCTCCCAACAAGAGGAAGAAGATTATGACAAAACTTTTTCTCCTGTAGAAAAATGCACTTCCATTAGATCAATCATTGCAATTGCTTCCAAAATGGGATGGAAATTACACCAGATGATGTCAAGACTGCTTTCTTGAATGATGTAATAAAGGAAGAAGTGTACATAGAAAAGCCACAAGGCTTCGAGATACATGAGGAGTCTCATGTCTGCATATTAAAGAAGGATTTGTATGGGCCTAAGAAGGCACCCAAGACATGATATACCAGATCAGACGGTTATTTGATGAGCTAGGGGATGGTTTCCCATGATCCTACATGTGGATGAATTGTTTCTGACAGGAGATGAGAAGTTCATAGTTGGGTACAAGAGGGAGATCATTTTAGAGTTCAAGATGAAGGATCTAGGTTTTATGCATTACTTCTTGGGATTGGAAGTGTGGCAGAGATCAGATGAGATCTTCCTTAGCCAAAGAAAAATATGTTGTTGAGATTATATAGATATTTGGGATGATGGAATGCAAGTCCATGACCAGACCCATGAAGATAAATCTGAATCTCTTGAGAGAAAAATCTTCAGATTTGGTGGATCCTACGATGTACATAAAGTTGATTGGATCCTTGATGTACCTGGTTAACACCAGACCAGACATATTCTTTGTAGTGAATACCTTGAGTCAACATATAGTTAAACCTAGATAGGTACATTGGATGGAAGCAAAGCATATGTTGAGGTACCTTCATGGTACGGTTGGATATAGATTGAGATATGTCTCAAGTGGAGATGTGAAGCTGCAAAGATATACATATTCTGACTGGGCTGGGAGTGTAGTGGATCAGGTGAGTACTTCTAGATGTTGTTTCAGTCTGGGATCATGCATGATCTCATGGTTGAGAAGGAATAAAACATCAGTGGCACTCAGTACATCATAAGTAGAGTATATCACGAGAAGTGTGGAAATTCGTGAAGCAGTGTGGCTCCAGAAGTTGCTAGCCAGTATATTTGATCTAGAATTGGAGTCGACGTTGATACATTGTGACAATCAAATTTGCATGAAGCTTACTGAGAATCTTGTATTATATGAAAGGTATAAGAATATAGATATAAAACATCATTACATTCGGGACATGGTACAAAGAGAAGTTATGGAGCTCCGGTACATATCCACGGATGAGCAGATAGCAGACAGTCTCACCAAGCCCTTGTCAAGAGTGAAGTATGAGTACTTCAAGGAAAAAATTGGAATGTTTCCAAATGTCCACCCTCATTGAGAGGGAGGTGTATTGTTTCTTCTCATGCCGAATAACCCCTCTGGCCAAGGGTTTCCTAGATCATTCACGTGAGGTGATTGAGGGGTTAATGCACTGTCAGACTTATTAAGAGAAGAAACATCACACACGTAGTCATAAGACTATGGCAGAGACTGTGTGTATTTAGACTGTAAATATGTGCTACTTTGGTGGATGTGTTCCACTGGCTGAGGCTGTGTGACTCCAGCCATTAGTTATTTGCTACTTCAATGGATGTGTTATAGTGGCGAAGGTTGTGTGAATCCAGACAGTAGTTGTGTGCTACTTCAGTGGATGTGTTCCACTGGTAGAGGTTGTGTGACTCCAGACAATAGTTGTGTGCTACTTCAGTGGATGTGTTCCACTGGCGGAGGTTGTGTGACTCCAAACAATAGTTATGTGTTACTTCAATGGTTGTGTACGACTAACAGAGACTGTGTGTCTTTGGACAATAGTTATGTGCTACTACAGAGGATGTGTTCCACTAGCAATGACTGTGTGTCACTGGATAGTAGTTGTGTACTACTTGGAACCAATTGTGATATATTGATGACATTAAAGTAGCTGTGTGCTACTATATGATTGTCATAGAGATTATGAGATCACTTGGATGTAGCTGTGTGTGCTACCATTTGATCAAAAAAAATGTTCTTGATTATTTGAGCTACCGAAGGCATTGTAGCAGTCATGTTCCTGCTAGCATATTTCAGAGTAGTCAGTGGAATACTAGACTAATACATCGTGAAAGATGCCTCCCTAGCTAAGAGGGAGTGTTGATGTTTTGGTATCTACAGGATGATATTTCCATCCTAGATGATCTTTCTTAGATGTAGAGAATATTCTAGAACCAGGAGATCGATTTAACATATATTGAAATACCCTAGAAGAGAAGTCAGACCAGAAGAATAAAGTATTAATGAAAATACACATGTTGAGAGAAGAAATAGGCCCCGTCTAGTGGCCAGGAAGACTATAAATAGATGACATCTTGGATCAATTTTTCAGTCACACACTCTCTCCCATATACACAGAAGGAAGGTGCAAGTTTGGAGGAGGTGACACAGTAGCTACAACTACATAGTTTATTATTGCTCAGTATTTTGGTATCTCTCTCTTGTATGCTACTCCTTGAGGAGGTGTGCTACATTTGTATGGTGATGTTGTTGTAGCTGGGGTGGTATTTATGGTTAAGCTATAAATTGTGCTAGGGTTTATCTAATTGGACTTTCTTTGTGAATGAAATCTATCTAAGAAAGGTTGTTGGGTTTTTTTCCCCATTTGGGGTTTTCCTAGGATAAAAATCTTGTGTTCTTTTCTGTTTGTTGTTTATGTTGCTACTACTCATTACATGATATATATATATATGTGTGTGTGTGTGTGTGTGTGTGTTAATTGTAATGAAGTAAAATAACACTAGTAACACTAATGCTCTGTAAATAAGGAAAATCTAACATAGCTAGTGCCCTGTTTATTACCTTTTGGGAAAGTACTGTGTAAATGTTCCCTATAAAAAATGGAGTGCCAACACATGATTCCACTAAAACAAAAAAGCATGCAACACTCATTCTAGTTAATCAAAATTAATAGAATTTTCACTGAACCTGGTTGTATGAGATCTGAGATGTGATAATAATGTGGTGAAATATTTGATTGGTATTCCTCCAAATGGGATAATTCATTAGTTATACATTGACCAATGGGGAGTGATTCACGATCCCATATATCAATACATTCCATGGATTAAAAATCATCCCATTCACTACTACTACATGGACCTCAAAAGAAAGAGAGTTTTCGCATCCATATTTCAGCTATAACATTGTCTAATGTTTGAACTGAATGAAATCCACAAGTTCCCTAGATTGTTTTGCATTCATATGATTGTGATCGATCTACATCAACCACCTACCAAAAATATCTATGTACATTTCCTTTCCTATTTGATTGATATTTTCTCCTTCCTATTCCATCTTCCATTACTGAAGAACACCATTCAACAATGGATTTTGCATCTTGAATGAGGGAAATAGTTGTGAATTTAATTTATTTCCTTCATAACACAATTTTTATGCATGCACTTGCTCCATCATGCTCCCCTTTCATGTGCCCAATATTGAAATGTTGGATCATGTTGTCATTGATGCCAATGGTTTGATTACTTGGGAGATTGTTGGATCATATGTCATTGATGTAAATGGTTTGGTTTGATTGATGTCATTGGTTGATGTCAAGTAATTGATTGATATGATTCCCTTGATGAGAATGTTATATGTCCAAGTGGAAAC
>CBVK0100603268.1:0-16943 GCA_900067695.1 Picea abies | reverse complement strand
TACTTGCCATCAATGACAAGCATACGCTACCTGTAAAACATGCCAACAAATGATTAGCTCCAGGTAATCCCAATGGGAAAATAAGCATAGGTGGAGACTCCTTTAGAAGGTAAATAAGCAATGGGAAATAAGCAATGGGGAGGTTTGTAGTAAGTGGGAGGGTTCCACATCTGCAGATGAGTTCCCTCTCAGGGTGAACTAAGAGAAAAGGTTATATTTACTAAGTGTCCCACCATAAGGTCCATTGCTGGCTAGTAAGCCAATAGCTAGTCTCATTAATATATAGTTTGTATCCACCCATTATTATTAGAAAGAAAACAAACAACAAACACTAGCTTTAGCCTTAGTCAAGAAGTTCCATAGAGTTCCTTAGAGTTCAAGCTAAAGGTATATGGCAACACCAAGAGCAATTTACTACAGCTAATTTGATATGGGATGTAATTGATAACATCTACACCTTCCTACATTGGGGCCCCAGCTCCTCCAACAAGCAAGTAAAAGCCTTCAGGCATCCAATTTGTTGAGGTTCACCCACACCCTAGATCCTTCCAAACAATCCATGTGAGAGGATTCCCTTTTATTTTCATATTCATGATGTTCCGAAGAGATATTGTAAGCTTTAGCCTTCTTAGTAACTTGCCTCCTTTCCTTAGCCCATGTCAATGAACCTTTAGACACTTCTCTTATTATATGCACTAAGTGTGTGGCTAGGAAACAAGCCCTAGAGTAAAGGCCTATAGAAATCCATATCTCCCCGTAAAGCTCCATGTCAATTTGACTATAGCTTGTCTTTTAAGTAAGTTGGTTACTTAACTAGCATATACAAGAAAGAGTAGTTCAATAATTTTAGTGATTTTTGTTTGTAGTACATGGAATTAAGAGTTCACGCCCATGTGTCATCATCCTGCAAAAACGAGCCCAATGATTTTAAGTTCACTTCTAGGAGTTGAATTTATAGGATTAAAACAAATCTTGCAAAATTGGCTTGAATAACACTTCTTGTTACTATCTCCCTTCTTAGCAGGAACTTGTTGCTCTACAACTCCACTTGATTTTATTTGAGATTGTTTATTATTAACATTATAATTATATATCTAAATTTAGACAACCAAAATATTATATTAAAGAAAACATAAAATTGATGTATTGGTTGATTGCTTAACAGAAACAATACTAATAACATCAATAACAATATGATACCAAAAATTTATAACAGAAGCAATACTAATATAGCATAATCTTACTTTCCCTTGAAACTTTTTATCAGCATAATCTTACTTTCCCTTGAAACTTTTTATCATTGATATTATAACTATAGTGTTTATATCTATTTGAAAATAAGTTTGATTTCCTTTATTATTGTTTATTCGTACATCAATTGATTAATTAAGAAATGTAATTACAACTAATGATTAGAAAATGTCTTAACATTCATCATGTTGTTGAATAGAAAGAAACAATAACACCATGTAAACTAATAAGGTATTGAAATGTGTAGTCGTAAGTATTAAGATTATAATGTAAGGAAGTACGAATTGATAAAAATAAATTCATTCTCCACGACATAAATAAACATGAAGCAAAAGATGTGTTCTCACGACCAAGTATGTGGTTCCTTATCTATAAATCAATGAGATATCTTGGAAGAAATAAACCATAGAAGTGACTAACAAAATGCCTATCCCATTGGTGGGGATACCAATGTAAACAACATAAAAAATTGATCAATGTAAACAATATATCGAGAGGATTAGTTACAACCATGGAGGAAAATCTCTTTCATTAATTGAATATCCGTTTTATATATCCTCTTCGAAGTTGTTTTCGAAATTAGGGCTTTTCCCCTCAAACTCCCCACATAATTTTCCTTTAATGAAATAATGTTTTCATCACTCAATCATTGTTTAATAAAGTAATCATTGTAAAAGATATACTTAGGAATTTGTTCCCTTAGTAGGTGCCCATTGTAGATATTCATAGTTTTCATTTAATAATCCTTTTATCAAGTATTTGAATGTGAATGTATATTTCTGAAAAATGAAGACTATGTTTTTTTTTTTTTTTTCATGGACATGGAAATATTAGCTTTGGAAATGATTTTCAAGGTGTTATTTATGTCTTCATCTTTTGAATGAGCTCTTGTTTATGTAATCTGGACTTTTGCAACTCATGTTATGACCTTTAGAATTCAATGTTTGAACTCAATTTGTGTTTTGGATTGTATAGGGAACATAATCAAACCCACATAGAAATATAGCATAAAGCATGATAATACAATGAAACCCAACTTCTATTAATGAATAAAATAGCATAATATTGCATAACACAAACTAGCAAGAATGGTGGTAGCTTTTCTATAAAGAGAGAGAGAGATGTTGATTGCACTCATTCGCAAGATAATACAATGAGCCACAATAATGGCCTTTTAACATAAAGAAAGAACTCTAAAGGTCCAAAACCATAACCCTAGGAGGTGAAGCACCAAAAGGTTAGTGCACCTTAAGGTTGTTAGTTGATGCATCCACTTCCCGGGGGTACAACGTTTGCATAAAATCTATGTTTGGGGAATTTAGTAGCTCGTTGGAAAGATCTAATTGAGAATTACAATTGTTGGTAGGCCTCGACATGCCATGCAAACCCCAAACCCCATAATGGGAAAAAAAACATTGTTTAGGGCCTCAAAATGGTCTTAGAAGTTTAGGACCCAAAAATCATAACAAGAACTGTGATGAGTTAATGGAAGAGGTGGGTAGCCACCGATATCCACCTGGATCATTCCTCCCCCGTTAAGAATCAATGGTACCAATTGTGTCAAGTTCATGCAGTAGATGGGGAAAATTTATTGAATTTCAACCTTGATGATCCACTTTCCTTGCTAAAGGAGTTGTCGTACTTTGAAAACTCAATAGAGGTGTATGTTTTGTTGGCGGGTTCCCTTCATCGTGGTGTCCACGATTCAATCCATTGTAGCTTACTCAATGCAACTGGGATTGATTTCTGTAGGGGAAAAGTTCTCAGCTACCATCGAGTTGTCCAATAGAGGTGGGAAATATGGTCAAAGAAGCTCCACATTTATTATTGGGTGCAAGCCAAGGAAAGGAGGAATACTCAATTTGAACGTGTTTTCACCCAAAACCCTTTTTATGGTGTAAGGCCCATATCGAAGTGGTTGGAGCTTCTGGTGGTGGCCTATGAGGTTTTCTTTTTGCAAATGAAACCTCACCTTTTCACTAACCTAAAACTTGTGCAGAACTTGATATTGGTCATCCCACTGCTTGTGCTTGGCACTATCCTTCTACAAGATATCATGAACTTGTTGTTGGAGGTGTTAGATTTGTTCAACAAATTTGGCTGCTATGTCTTCATTTGTTTGAGTGTGGGAATAATTTTGTCGAGGAATGTGGAACATGGAGAGATACATTAGTGGGGGCCAATGGCTGGAACCCAAAGCACACCTTAAAAGGGATATGGCCAATAGAGATGTGGATGGATTTATTATAGCTATGTTGAACATATGGGAGACTCTCATCCCATGTACATGGATGCCTGGAGTTGTACATGCATAATATAGGTGCAATCATCTTGTTGACCACTTCCATTTATACATCTTTCTCACGGTGAAAGGTAGTCGATTTGGTCAATCTGGTTTCTATCAGAGACCATAAGATGGACTAGAAGGTACTGAGGAACCTACTAACCATATCTGAAATAATGGTATGTGGTAGCCCAAAATGAATCCAAACATGCTCAAACAATATCCTAGCAATGGCCTCATTTTTTATACTCTTTTTTACATGGTGACAAAATGACCATCTTAGAGAACTGATCGACAACAAAAAAAACACAATCTTGACCATGTTTGGTGGACGGAAAACCTGACATGTGATTCATGGAGACTAATTCTTAGGATTTTCTGGTGTAAGGAGGGGGGTGTATAGCCCCTGCTTCTTGATGGATGGTTTAGTGAAGGCATAGAAAATTCATGATTTGATATACTAGCTGACATCCTGTCGAAGATTTGGATAGTAAAAATAATTCTAAAGTACTACAACTTTCTTCTCCACACCAAAGTTCCTTGCCACCCGAATCTAATGTGCATCCCAAAATAGATTTGCATGCTAGGTTGAAGGAAAACAATGATTGATGAGATGGCTTAAGAGTGCATCCCAAATGTTGGAGGTATGGAACTTTTTTTCCTACACTCAATGTATAATAAGTAGTAGTGAAGTTAGAGTAATTGTTGTATATTTTTGGCTACCTCGAGGTCTCATTCCCATATAAGTTAAGAATAGTGATTAATGCCACAACCATGGCCTATCTAAGGAAGTATGAAATAGAGTTGGAACTTCCCTTCTTATACTTAATGTTAAAGTGAAAATGTCGTAGGTATGTGGACCATTTGTGATGGCAGTCATTCTCTAACTTTCCTTGTGTCTGCATGAATTATAGAGGCTTGTGATCAATGTGGATGATCGTTTCCTTTCCTAGAATATAATTCTTCCACTGTTGGCATGTCTGCACAAGGAAGTACACCTCCTAATCATAGATGGGATATCTACAAACAAAAAAAAATAGTGTTTCATTGTGATAGGCCATCAGATGTCCCTGCTAATTGAGAATTGCATTGATAGCATAGTTAGACTCATTTGTCTCGATATCAAATGGTTGTTGCAGGTATAACAACATGAGTACTTGTGTAGAGAAGAGGCAACGCTTCATATCATGGAATTATTTGTGCTATGACTCAAACTAGACAAACTTTTCTTTATCTCCACCCTTTGTCACTTGACCTAAGGGCCAAGCAATATGAGAGAACCCCAACATGAACCTATGGTAGAAGTTGGCGAGACCCATGTGAAGCTTTATCAAATTTTTCAGGGTTGGCCAATCACAAATGGCTCAGATCTTTGGGTCCACATGCACCTCATGTTCATCCATGGTGTATCATAAGTATTGAATTCTTAGCATGTTGAATGAGCATTTCTCCATATTGGCATATAAATTGTGTTGCCACAGGGTGCTCATAACCTACTGGATGTGTTACAGATGTTCTACCCAGGGCCAACTAACTATGAGGATGTCATCCAAATATACAACCACAAAATATTTTGTGAGCATTCATGAGATATCATCTGTCATCCTCATAAATCTCGCAGGAGCATTAGTCAAGCCAAAAGGCATGACCAACCACTCAAAAAGGCCTTCTTTAGATTTGAAGGTTGCCTTCCATACATCAATTTGTTCTATCAAAACTTGGTGGTAGCCCGAATTCATATCAATCTTACTAAAGAACTTGTCACCCTTAAGCTAATCAAGAAGATCATCAATATGGGGATCGAGTATCAATTATTGACAGTGATTTTGTCCAGGGCTTTATAATAAATACAAAGTCTCCATGTCCCATCCTTCTTTTGCATCAATAGAATCTGGCTCCTACAAGGTGATGAGCTTGGTTGAATGTGGCCCTTCCAAATGAGCTCGTGAATTTAACGTTTTTTTTCTCATTCTCCAGAAGGGAGAACTTGTATAATGGACCATTGGGTAAGGGAGCACTAGGTATCAAGTCAAAGGAATATTTAACATGGTAGTGCAAAGGCACCTCTGTAGGTGAAGCAAGTATATCTCTATATTCTTCTACAATATAGGTCTACCTAGTTCTACTATGTAGAGAGACCCTATGTTGAAGTTGTGGTGGTCACAGTAACCTTTCATTCACCTTCTAACTGAGCCATGAAGAGGAAAAAAATTGTAGTTTTGAGAGATTACCTTTCAACATTGTCTTGTCGAGATCAATGAAATTGCAGTATTTGGAACTACCTCTAGTATCTTGTAGGGATGACCTCCCAAAGTAATAATGACACTACATGGATGGGACTCATAAAAAACATGAGATTTCCACATATAGGGTTGTCTTAAAATAACATCAAAAACTTTGAGTGGGGAAACATCACATAGTACCTCATCTTTGAAGATATTGATGTCATAGGCTAGGAGACACCATTGGCTACCGCAAATGTCTCATCCCTAACTCAACCAACCAATGGTGTATGGTTGGGGGTGTAGCATTGTTGAAAAATTCAATATCTTGATGACCTCGCTTGAGATCGGGTTCTTATAGCTTCTGTTGTCAATAATGAAATGTAGTGGATTCCATTTCACCCACATCTATGAATGGAAGAAGTGATCACCCTCCTCAAGATCCTCTGACTCTTTTGGTTGGATCTTTGCGGTTGTGATGGTAGCACTAGGTTTTACATTGATGATCCTACATTCATCAATGTTTTACTCGAATATTTTGCGGAACTCACACCACTTTCCAATGTCCTTCTTCGACTTCCCATTAACCTTATTTTCCTATGGCTTGGATTGGTTTCCGTGAGGTTGGCTATCCTTTCCTTATGAATTAGGGTCACCTTTACCGTGCTTTTGTTGTGGTAGATTTGCAGACCTGAACTCTTTCTTATTCCTCTACTTGAATTCCTGCTCAAATTTGACAACATATCGATAAGTGACTCCCATTGAGGAGATGTCCATGAAATACATCTATGTTTGGATGTACCTATACAGTAGTCTGTTGTGGTACTTTAGAACCATGTGTTTATTAGAATCTTTGATACCGAAATTTAAGTGCAAGGTATGGAAGATATTGGTGCTCTATCATTGTCTGGCCTCTCTTCTATCATTGAGTTGTCCATCTTATGTACTGATTATCATAGTTCCCAACATAGTAGAATTCCTCCTTGAGGGAATCAACTAAGGTCACCCAAGTGGGTTCTATCTTGAATTTTGTCAACTCATTTGTGCTCTATCTCTCCTAGTAACCTTCCCACCAATATTTGACATGGGGAAGGGTTTTAAGAAGTGTGAATGTGATCTTTTTGATGTAGGAAATTTTTTGGATGGAGTAGTGACCCTCTAACATATTTAACCATTTCTCCAAAACATCTACATCTATCTAACATTCAAATAAATGGATATCAAAGTTAACTTGTATCTTGAAGGGTGTCGCACATCTAGCTACTTGGTGAAGGTTCCTTGGCCACCATCAATAGTCATTAAAGGATCTAGGTGAAGTTGTTCATCATTTTGTTCCTTTGTCATGAAAGGGATTCCTTGAGAAACATCTTGAAAGGATCTCCTCCTCTTCCATCTCTATTTTTTTCTTCCATGGGACCCAACTCTCTATACCCTGACCTCGTTGGGGACAAGCACCAAGAAACAACAAGGAGCATATTGCTTGGATACCATTGAACAGGATTGTACAGGGAAAAAAATGAAAGGCGAGAAAAAAATGGAGTATACACACACATAAATATAGTAGAGAGAAGAGTAACAAAATGAAAAACAAACTTCTAGCAATGAATAAAATAACATAATACCATAGAAAAAAAACTGGTTAGAATGGTGGTAGTTTATCTTTGAAGAGAGAGAGATGTCAGCTACACTCATTCACAAAAATATATTACAAGGGACCAAAAAGAGTGGCCTTTTAACATAAATCAAGAACTCGAAAGGTCCAAAACCCTAACCCTAGGAGGCAAAGAGCCAAAAGTCTTGCGAGCCTTGAGGTGGTTAGTTGACACATCAACTTCTCATGGGATCAATTTTTGCATCTAATCTATGTTTGGGGTGCAGATAAGTATCTTGTTGGAAAGATCTAACTAAAAGCTACAATTTTTGGCATGGATTGGGTGCGTTGAGGACAAACCTAAGCTCCCAAAATTCCCAAAAAACATCGTTTAGGGCCTCAAAATGACCCTAAAAGTTTAGGACTCGAAATATCATAACAAAACTACCAATATGGAGAATTGTGTTGAGTTAGTGGAAGAGGTGGGTGGCCACTAATATCCACCTGGATCACTTACATTGATGTGTAGTGGAGGAAGGATTCTTAACCTTTTCTTTCCACTTCTTTTATTTTGTTCTTGGAAGCACCATGTTGATATGTCTACTTGAAATCACTTGGTTGGTGTTGTCTTTTCTTTGTGTCCATATTTATATGTTGTGCTTGCACACAATCCTTGTTAATGATATTATGTTTAAAGAGCATCACTTTCCTCCTTAAATGTCTATGTAGACCTACTAAAAACTTGAGGACTACACATAGGTTCTAGGGAGATATTCCCAACACAATGGCTTGATTTTTTAATGCAATAATGTACTCTTGCATACTTTATTCTTGTTTTTTTCGATAAATTCCAACAAATCAAATGGTCATCTTTGTACCTAATAGAGTAAAATTAGGACTTGATGAGATTTTTAGTTAAACACCTCTCACTTAGTCACTGGTGGATCACCCTCCAATACAAGTGTCTTTGTATAGGTTTCCCACCAAGTTTGGGCATGAATATCTAGCTTCAATCAAGGAAATGATATCTTCTTATCTTCTCCTATGTTATGTATAATAAGTATACTTATAATTGTTGCAACCATCGATTCAACTTCACATCAGTGTTCTCACATTGATAGGTCTTGAATCCCACTTTCACTCCCAACTATTTGAATGGATGATGTAAATAATTAATGTTGGGAAGTCCTAGACTCTCTGTCTTGAGATCCCTCTTTGGATCTTCTTTATCTTCGATTTTCCATTAGAGTTAGCAAGTCAATTAGAGTTTTTGAGCTCCCTAAAGGTCTAAACTTGCTCTATGAATGAAATATCTTTGTTCCCTTATGGGTCAATGTTTATCCCATCATAACATCATCTAGGGTTAGTCTTTTCCATTCCCCTAGTCCCAATTAGGGTTACATTTTTTGGCCCTCTATAATCGATACAATCCTTAACCATTAAAATTGAATCACAAAAAATATATTAGAATGTTCCACACTTTATTTAGTATCAAAACCCTTGGGGTAGGGTAACACCATACAATGACCATTTTATAAAAATATCAACTCTTGTTCACTTTCCTCTTCAAGGGAGAAACCTCTCAATGAGATAAACTCCAATACAATAATATCCAAATACTAGATTCATTAGGATGAATCCATCCTTATTTATAGCTAGCCATAAAAATGTAATCATAACCACATGGTAACTACCTAGTGGGCCTTATTTGATAATAAAAAACATAGTGGACCTAGTGCACTTTACATTAAATGGCCACCGTACCTTCACTATTATTAACTATAATGGGTACTTTCAGCCCCCATTACTGTTAAAGTTTTGGTATGCTCGTTTAACCATAGACAATGTCACATCATTATCACCCAACCATAGGAATTCACTATGCCACCACCGAGCACACTAACCTTTTCTTAGATAGTGTTGTTCCTGAAATTTACTCTAGGCTCACATAATAATGTCAGGCATCCAAAATTTAAAAGATTTGTTTTTATAATGCTTTTCTACCTTCAATCTGAGATGGAACTTCAAATAACTTAATGATTTAGAAAAACACTGAGGAAGTATCTCTTCCTTTCAGTTTTATCAATATTAAAGAGATGAAAAGTATACTTTTAGTAAACAAAATTGACAAACAAAGTAAGGTATCCAATGCTAATACATCTTACCTTATTTGCAATAGAAGAAACATGAAGAGTATGTCTTAAAGATGAATTGAGATGAGGAGATCCACGCAGATACAGGTCTTGTTTTACTCACAGTAATAACAAAGGAAAATATGTAGTTGAACAAACTTCCAATTACATGGACCACAATAGATTTATTACTAAATTGTAATTTTTAAACCCTTAAGCACCATAGAGTAAAGAAAATGGATTATGATAAAATAGTAACACACAAAAAGCACATAACTCAAAGAAATGAAATGTAGAATCTCTGTCTTTCATGTATAATTCGTATTAAGAAGTCTCTCCTTTTACATTCGGCCAGAAGAAGCCATGATTACATCTCTAATCTACTTATTTATACAAAATCGTCTTAACCAAAAGTGGTTAGACTTTCCACATTCTTAGCTCTCAAAACATAATAAAATCTAAAGTAACTAAATATTACAAGGATTTTGAACATTTTTCCACCTTCTTAGAACTTCTTCGTTTGTTGGCGATTCATTCTTCCTTATATTGTGCATGCAAATCCAATAGTGCAATAACAAACCTAGGCGGTTCCATATTGGCATCTAATTCAAAGGTAAAAAAAAAATTATGCACTAATGGTAAATATCTTTGGATTTTTACTTCAGCCTGCTAGGTGATCTAATATTGCAAACTTTGTTTTACCAGAAGATCATCCAAGACTTGAAAATCAACATGATTGACCTGTGATATATCATTTTGCATTCTCTCCCTGCTTTTCTTCAGATTTTATTTTCTCTTTTCAATCTCGACTTGCCCAATATAAGCATGAATATCACCAATATCAATTTCTGCCATCTCTACATCTACCACTAAAAGAGAATTAAGACAAGTATCCTTTGCCTCTTTAGCTAACTTTTTACTTTCTTCAAGATTGTTTTCCCAGGATTTTAAGGTTGTTTCTCCCTTTAGTTGCACACTTTCTGAAAAAGGAACAAATCCTGATATATTGAGATTTTTTCTCCACGCTATAAGTTCCTGAAATTTGGATCTATCAATAATATATTCCTTCTCTTTCTCATCAATAATCTACAATGAATTATTTATTACATGATAATACTTTTGGATAGTATCCAAACTTTCATAGAAATTTTGTTGAACAATCTGCAATCCCTCAGTGATTTCTGATGCTTGTTTCTTGAAGGTGGGAATATCAATTATTGTGTTTTCAATTGTAGCTATGCGAGCTTGCAATTGATTTATGAATGTATCTCTCTGGGAAATTATGTTCTTACTCAAGTGTTGATCTTGAAAACTTATCTTCAATTTCTATTCTAAATGTTTGATCTATTGCTCAAATCCATGTTTTACCTGACTTAGTTCAGAATTGATTTCCCCCCTGAGAATAGCTTATGGTTGTCTTAAGTCATTTTAAAACTGCTCAATCAAACAATTCTTTAGGTCAAGTTGTCCTCTTAATTTATCTACTAACCATAAGTTGGTTGTTGAAAATGCCCCCAGTGAATATGCTACATGATTTGTGAATTTAGGGTCACTCTGTCCCTATCCATCATATACCATTCTTTGCTTCTTTGTAATTAGTCCACCTTTCTATTGAAATTATCTTCATATGATATCTTTCCTTTTCTTGTTGAAGAATAAATTTGATGAAGGAATCTCTTATGGTTCAATAGGTATCAGGTCATCTATATTTATAACCTCTGAACCAGGTAAATTAGAACTTGTTGCTAGGGGATTTAAATATGGTATGGGAATTTCAAGTGTAGTAGATTGCCCTTGAATTGTGACATCTTTCACAGGAGTTTCAGTGTTTGAAAACAACTGAGGAAAAGCTTGACCATGTTTCATGAAAGCTTCAAACAATGCTAATGATTCTAGATCAATTTACCCGGTATAGTTATTCCTATAATTGTTGTGTCCTTGGGAAATATCTCTGGAATATTTTCCACTTCTTTAGTTTTGACCTCAAGCAAATCATGTTGTTTGGGGTTTGATGATGGTGTCATCTGTGAAGTTGGATTAAGACTTTTTTATACTTGAAATATCTTGGGTAAACTACTCCTTCTGTGCTTTTGGAAGTTGAGAAAACTTTATTGTTCCTCTTTAGGAAGACTTTGAAACATGGATATAACTTCATCATATGATATAGCTCCTCTGAAAACTTTGTCATAAGGTGATGGAAGTATTTCTTCATGTTAAATTGAGCCAAATGATTTTCTACCACCCTATGTGGATCATGCTTCTTGAATTCAATGTCAGCCAATGTAATGTCATCTAAGGCTCAAGCTTCAACCTTAGCATGTCCAAAATTTGATAATGAAAATATACCAACCTGTATAGGATAGGTTGGCCAAACTCTTTTCTATGAAACCTTCAGTTCTTTGGTGATGCATGTTGAAACTGTCTGATAGGATACTTCTCTACAAACATGTCTGCCTGGTAGAAATATGGGTAGATCATGTGGAGAAGAAAAACAACCAAAAACTCTGATATAAGAAAACATTTCGTCAATGTACCAATCTGCAATAGCACCCAGATTCCCCATAATTTGTTCAGAAATTATGGGAGGAGGCTGGCCATAAATAACTTCATGGATTGGAATAACATCGTTGTGACAAATCTCATAAAAACAATCCTTTGCATTTTCTTCCCATAATTTGGAATGATAAAAATGTATAGGCTCGATGACAATTGGGGTCCAGCTCCAATTCATAGGAGGAAATGGGGTTCTGAAACATATTGCATCCATAATGTATGCAAACATATAGATGGGAGAATGTTCTCCTTTAGATTTCTGGGCTATGTAGTCTTCTATTTGTTTTTCTAGGTTATCTGACAACATTTTTCCCCAATCAAAAGTATAACCCTTTGCGACTTCATGAATTATAGGAACCCATTCTATAGTAAAATGTGTAGGGATTTTCTTTCTGGACATTCTACAAAGTATCGTGGTTGCATACATAATGTGGGAATCACAAGAGGTTATAAAATATATGTTGTGGCTATCAGCTTTGAATTTATTTTCATTTCCCCACCAGGTTTTGACTAAATCATGGACAGTTCTATTGTAACTTGCACATTCTTATTTCTCAAATTTCATTATAAATGGTGCATTATAAGTAAATTTGGGGTTGCAAGTTAATTATTCATTACTTGAATGTCCTTGGGTTGAAATGAGTCGAAAATGGTCTTATGATGATTGTAGATGGTTTTGGTCGAAATATCAACATGATTCAGAGCCCAACATATCATATCTGTATACGGTAAAAGTTTTGGTCGTGCTACAATTTTGTGAAGTTCTGACTTGGCCACCTCTATAAGCTTGTTTACAGTCAACTCATCTTCTCCTTCGCTTGATTCATCAAAAGGGAGGGAGTTTTCACATTCCAGGATTTCATAAACCTGCTTCCAATATTTAATGTTTTCTATCAAGCGAGCAGTAGTGTCTGAAAAATATTTGAATTTGGGTTTGGCTCTTCCACAAATGGATCTTACTTTTTTGTTGTTTTACGCGGTGCCATAGTTTTATGTTTTCCATTATCAACCTCCTGTAAAAATAAAAATATGTGAATACAACTATTGAAGTGAAAGTTCTGAATGTGAATGGAGAAATGATATGAAGTTCAAAATCTTTTATTAAATTAAAAACACAAAACAATGATCAATTTTACAATTAATTCGAATGACAAGGTAATCATGTCAAATCTGTCAAATTTATTACCTGACGACATCAAGCTTTTCAAATATTTTACCTTAACCAAGTTTAATATACCTTTAATGATCATGATTAATGAGGATAAGGTTTTCGGTGCTTTGACATTCGTTAGTTTTGAATAAGGAATGTTAAACATCTCCTGAAGGCCAAATTCACGGAGTAATTAGTCATCCTTTAATTGACACTTTGCTTTAATTAACCACTATTTATGATCTCTTTAAATTTAAATGCTACGGAACTTTGGGAATTCGAAGCTTCGTGACTTCATGAGCTTGCATTAGAATTGTTTAAAGTTATCCCAAAGGCCGAAGTTGCGAAGCAATTACTTACCGTTAATTACGCCAAATAAATCATGTTTTACCCTTTAATCTCCGACGCTTTATTATTTTGGTGCTCTGACACTTCTTAGATTTGTTGACAATTTTAATCTCCTGGAGTGATGTGGCAAGATGACATCACCTCTGATGATGTTTCATGAGAATATGAGTGACACATGTCACCCTGAATAGTGCAAATTACATGTCTAGGAGTGCCCAAAATGAGTGCCACATGTCTCCACGTGTAAAGAGTGTCAGGTGGCATAGGACACGTCAACTGAGTACTTAAACAAATTCTAGAAATTTAGAGCTCCAAGACTCTGGAGCTTTGTGACTTTGGGGTTTTTAGGACCTTTAGACATTTTGAGCTTGGAGCATCGAAGCACGAAGTCCCAAAGTGAAACTTCGAATAGGAATTATATCGTTGGTTAAGCATTTCACAATTTTGAATCTTCGAAGTTGTAAGAGTCGTTGATTTAGATAAGTGTTAGGTTTAACGACTGATACTTGATCCGCCCTGTCAAAATGTAACTAAAATCTTATTAATTTATGAAATGACACTTCCAAAGTTAAAACTTTATTTGTAAAAGACAAAAAACTAAAAGGAATTTGAAATTTTTATTTTTATTTGAAAATCTTATTTATGTTCTAACAGATAGAATGATTCTGACAATTCCACACTAGAACCAACAGATAAACCCTAGCCACAATACTATTGCAGAAACAACACAATAACCATAAAAATATAATGTACCTTACACTAAGAGAAGCACAAGAGAGATATCAAAATAACTGCTACACTATTCCTCCATACTTGTGCCCTCTCCAGTTGCAACTGCATCTCTCCAAACTTGCACCCTGGATGCCACTATAGTTCCTCCTTAGACTTGTGCACTTACTAAGTGAGTGAGTGTACAAATGAGCTAAGGCATCACCTTATTTATACTTATCCTGCCAGTGAACTTTTCCCACATGGCTGACCTTTCTTTTCTAGAAAATATAATTTACTTTGACTTTTTCTGGCAGGGTTGACTTCTCTTTCTGGGTTTCTTATTTCTTTATTATTATTCTCCTTGGGCCGACTTCTCTTCTAGGGTTTCCACATATATGTTTAATGGTTCTCTTACTTCCAGAATATTCAAATCTAAGTACAAAGGTTACACTTGGAGGTTAATACCTCTCGCAGCTACCAAAACATCAACACTCCCTCTTAGCTAGGGAGGTATTAACTAAGATGTTATTCATGTAATGGTCTCTAACACATCCATCCATCTCATATGGCATGGGAAATACTCATGTGGTCTTGCAAACGAGTCTACAGGTGTCATCACCATAGCCACATAGGCTATCTCATGATCAAACAAATCATCTCTCAAGTAACATGGCCACATAACCATCTCATGATCAAACAAATCATGTAAAAAGTAGCATAGCCATACATGCTATCTAATGATTAAATAGATCATTTAACAAGTATCACCATCGTAGCCGCACAGGCTCTGGAATATGCAGTTGAGCTAGTTTTCACAGAATTGTGTTGCTACCCAATCCAAGCAAAGTATGGGCAACTGCAACTCGCTAGTTCTCACAAAATCTGGCATCTAGTTCATAAAGAACTAGTAACTTGCCAGCTCACACAAAATCTGGCATCTAGTTCATAAAGAACTAGTACTCGTCAGCTCACAAAGAATCTGACATCTAGTTCATAAAGAACTAGTAACTCGACAACTCACACAGAATCTGACATCTAGTTCATAAAAAACTAGTAACTCGTTAGATCACACATAATATGACATCTAGTTCATAAAGAACTAGTAACTCACCAACTCACACAGAATCTGGCATCTAGTCCACAAGGAATTATTAACCTTTGGTTGGCACACTAGGAAACTGGTCCACAATGACCAGGCATCTAATCACAAGGATTGGGCAATGTTGTGTGCACACACTACCCATCTAGACCAAGGCTAGGAAACACCTCCAACCACATAGGTTCGCCCACCATCTTGAAAAAGTTGGGTAGCTAACCAGCCATGAAGGCATGGCATCTGCTGACCTTATGCGAGGTCATGTTGACTGGTGCCATAGTTAGTAATGTGCGTACCAAACTTTTTCACTGGAGTAACACTCTGCGTACCAGACTATTTCACTGGAGTAGCAGTAACATGGTGTACCAAACTATTTCAATGGAGTAGCCCTCTATGTACTAGATTATTTCACTGGAGTAGCATTAACTCGACGTACCATACTATTTCATTAGATTATCCCTCTACGTACCAGACTATTTCACTAGAGTAACATTAAGTCGGCGTACTAGACTATTTCACTAGAGTAGTAGTAACTCGACGTACCCGACTATTTCATTGGAGTATTCATACACAACACCCTTATTGGTGCCATATCCAGTGCTCGATCATGAACCAATTGTTATCCATTCTATACCACACTGCTACCTGGAGTCGCATCTGTAATATGTCGCATCTGTAATATGTCACATCTGCAACACTTCCCTCTACCTGGGCAACACAACACTTCTCACTTCCTAGGGAACACTTCCCAGTAACTATGGAACACATCTCTTTCTTTGACTAGAGAATACATCACTTCCCTCTAACTGGGGAAGTCCTTTTGAACAACTCCAAGATTGTCCCTTAAGTACTCAAACTTGACCCGTGACAGAGGCTTGGTCAACACGTCTGCTACCTGCTCATATGTAGCCACATAATGGAGTCTAATTGTTCCTCTCTGTATCATATCTCTATTATAATGGTACTTGATATCGATATGCTTGGACTTTTCATGAAACACAGGGTTCTCTCTCAAATTTAGACAACTTTGGTTGTCACATTAGATACAAGTCACCTCTAAATTGAGATCAAACATACCTGCCAACAACTTATGAATCCACACTACTTCACTGCTAGTTGTACACACTGCAATATACTCTACCTTTGTTGTACTCAACGCCACACTAAACTACTTCCTGCTAAACCATGAGATCACTCTTGATCCCAAACTGAAACATCGTCCAGATGTACTCTTCCGGTCCGCAACACTACTGGCCCAATCTAAATCAGTAAATCCTTCCAGGATTATCTCACGATATGAAGCATATCTGAGTCCATATTCAATTGTACCTTTTAGCCACCTCATCACATGTTTTGTTGCAACTAGGTGAACACGTCTCAGCTCAACCATATACTGACTCAAGGTTTTCATCGCAAAACATATATCTGGTCTCATGTTCATTAAGTACATCAACAAACCTATTATATGTCTATACATGGTGCCATCCACTGTCTCTAAAGATGTATCACTCAATAACTTCATATTCGTGACCATCGGTGTAGGAAACCAATCTCAGGCTCATCAAAATAATTGTCTGGCATATCCTGCCCTGGGTGCTTGCTTAA
>CBVK0100603267.1:0-16944 GCA_900067695.1 Picea abies | reverse complement strand
TCTATTTGAAAAATGCGACGAAAAACTTGATGTTTGCAAGACATAGGTGTAGGTAGCTTATAGGATAATAAAAAAAAGTGAATTGGCTTCCAACAAGTTGTTGTTCCAACTCTTGAGAAGCCTCTTCTTTGATATTTCCCTTATTATATTTTCCACCCTTTTCCACTTATGGCATCAGCCTTGGATTTCTCTAGTTCCAACATGGCTACATACATAAGATTTTTTGCAATGGTTTTATTTTTAGAGCTTATTTCTATTGGTCTCTCCTATTTCATCATTGTCTCCTATTGAGGCTCCTTCCCCTTTATTTCTCTTAGTTGTTCAGGACTAGGAGATTCCTTCACTTCTTCTCTTTGGGGTGTGATAGTGAGTGGTACTAATGGCATTGGGGTCTTCTTCTTCTGAATTATCGTGATCCTTCTGAACCTCCTCCTTCTAGTATACACCCATTCTACAGTGGATATTTTCATAGAACTGACTGTAGGGGTCCCAAAAGTAGTTAAACATCAACCACCTCTTTATCTTCTTCATTTATCTTCTACTTTTTACCTTTCATTTGTTATTTTTCCTTCTTGGGCTTGGTGAGTCATTTGAGTTTCTCTCCCTTTTTTCTTTCTTCCTCACTCATGAATTCTTGGACTTCTTCAAAATCTTATATATCCATATTGATGAAATATTCCCATATAATTCTATGTTTCAAGCTTCTAAGAGCATCAAAGACTATTATCTTGATGATTCCATGGTGTGCTAAGAACTCTTGATTCCCTCTTTGTACCTTTAGAATCATCTCTTAAAGGGAATGGAGGAGAAAATGGGGAATACTCAGATTCATGTGTGGCTATTGATTTGGAATATTCCTAAGTTGATGAAACAATATGAAATTATAGGAATAGAACACACTCATCCTACCCTCACAAGTAATTTATTTGATGATGTGATATGAAACCTCCTTCCAAGGGTGAGGGAGGGTTTCCATTTTTATGCCATTTTTATCTTCGTCGGGCTTCTTATTAGGAATGAAGAATTCCTTCTTGACATTAATGGATTCCTACATTTATTCTTTTTCTCAAGGAATGCTTGAGGGTAGACTAGAGACTTTGCCAATGGAGGATTCGTTAATCATGATAGTTAGCCCTCTGATTGTAGTCACAATGTTTTGATCTCTTATTCTCTAGAAATCCTAGGCAAAATCTATGGATACCTCATAATCAAACCCTCTTAATCTCTCAAAATAACCTAGTCATTCACATTTTTGGAAAATTTCCACTATCTCAGGATTGTCATAAACCCTGGAAGGATATGTTGGTTCTCTTCTCTTAAATATTGCTCCCATGATTTTTTATTAGGATGATGAGTAGCGAGGAAGGTTGGATGAATATTTCGTAGACAAATTCTCAGCCGGTATAGATTTCTATAGTCATTCCTGTAGAAACATGGTTCTATAGAAACTGTATAAAATAAAAAAATCTACAGGATGTATTTCGACGAAGGCTAAATAATTTTTTTTATTATTGAGAGGATTTGACTACAGGTTCGTAAATTTGTTGGCATGAGAGATTTAACACATGGAACATTGGTACAAATTTAGAACAGAGTCTATGAGACTGTAACCTGTGGGAAAAGGAAAAAATGGGTTTCTATAGGGTAGGTTTTTCTTGTTTCATGATCATGAAATTTCCCAAAAGTGACCATGAGTCAAAACACAAAAAACTAGAATGAATTCAACAAAATGAAGAGATGATTATCTATCTACTATCTCATGGTTACCTCTAGACTATTATAAATTATTTCATTGCAACGTCCTTTGGTTGTTTACTTTTCTTATTCTCTTTTCATGCATACTCATATTACCAACTAGAGTCACTCTTCTTCTTCAAACTCTAAATGGTGCTTTAATTATTTGAACTCTAAGTTATTTCCTTAAATCATGGGTAGAACTGTTGTCTTGACAAAAAAATACAACAATAGTCGACTTGTATTCATAATTCCCTCATTGGTTCCTTTTCTCACTCTTCACTTGAAACATTTGAACTCCACATGTCAATTCGAATTTGGAATGAATTATGCCACCCCCACTGACAAGATGTAAAGTCCCTCATTTTTACCACCCTTAATACTTTATGAATGCTCGACCATATACAATATGCATAGATATGAATATATGAAGTTTAATTCAATGTAGATAAGGTAGATATTTATGTTACCTTGTTTACCTTTTGTCATGCACATTAATATTGTTGTTGTAGGTGGATAGAGGTGGTTTGTATTCATGTTGGTTCTTGAATTTTTCTCTCAATATCATATCTACAATGTTCTAAGATATCGTGACCTCGAATCAAGTTATAGAGTACAAATCATCCTGTAGATTTGTTTTTGTCTTGGAGAATATTTTCTACAAGATACAAAGTATCATGTAGAAGTTGATTTGCATAATCCCGAGGTGGTTTTGATTTACAAGGATGGATGGAGAAGGTGTTTCTTGCTCTGATATTGATTATTTCACTCTTTTTGTTGGTCTTGAGTGTGTTTCCTTTCTTATTCTTTAACAATTTTCCATGTAGATTATCTTGTAGAATCATGTAGGATCCTCGTAGAACAATATGATAGGATATTTTTTTTTTTTTAAATGTAAAGTGAGATGGATTGGATATGGAAATTTGTAGGTATGATATGGATGAAGAGCATGGATTATTTTTTCATAGAAATGAATATGGGAATAATGAAAATTATATGTATGAATATGGAAATGCTTACTCTATTTATTGATATTAATTCTTGATTATTGTCTATACACATGGTTGTAGTAATGAAATCCTTGGTACCTACAAAAAAAATGTTAGTGCCCAAAATATTTTATTTTTTTCTCTCTTTTTTTTTTTCTCATATTTAAGACTACCTCCATTAGATGTTTTCACCCTAAAATATATCCTAGATGCCTCTAAGAGGTTTTCATCTAGGATTTTTCTTTTTATTTTTCTTTTTTTTCTCTCTCTTAGATATGAGACTACCTCCATTGGAGGTTTTCACCCTCAAATCTATCCTAGATGCATTTGGGAGGTTTTCATCCAGCATTTGCTTTTTCTTCTTCTTTTTTCATGGGGATGGATTGATAACATTACTATTATCAATCACATCTAGATTATTTTTCCTCACTGTTTATGTGAATTCTTCTCTTCTCATGGGCCTATTATAGGAATTTAGTCTAAAACCATTCACTAGTAGCGGTATCCCTTCTTCATCAATTGTTCCTATCTATATAGATCCATTATCATGAATTTTTTCAATGATGAAGGGCCCTAGCCACCTTGTCATCAATTTTCCCTTGAGATCCTTAAACCTTGAGTCATATAACAAATCCCAATCCCCTTCTTTGAATTTTTTGTGCTTAATCTTCTTATCAAGCCATTCCTTCATTTTTTGTTGCACCACTTTAGTGTTGAAGAGGTCCTACGTTCTGTACTAATCTAATGCATTTAGTTGGTCCAATCTTTATTTTTGTGCTGACTATAAATTCATGTCTAATTTAGTTGTTTTTCTCAATGTATGATAATGAATTTCTATAGGAAGCATGGATTTCTTACCATAAACTAATTCAAAATGGGTAAGCCTTGTTGTCGTTTTCCATGTATGTTATATTCCCAGATGGCTTCAGTGACATTCTTTGATCAATATTTCTTGTTAATTCTCACTATTTTAGTGAGGATATTTTCTAGCTCTTTGTTTGTGACTTCATTTTGCCCATTTGCTTGGGGGTGGTAAGGTGTTTACTTTCTGTGAAGGATGTTATGTTCCTTCATGATTTCTTCAACAAGCCTTGATGTGAATCAGGGGCCTTGATCTATGACTATTTTCCTTGGATAGCCAAACCTTGAAAATATGCATTCTTGTAGGAATGTTGCAACATTTGATTTTTTGGCATCCTTCATGGATTTTACCTTATCCCACTTTGTCAGATAGTCTGTGCATACCAGAATGTGATTCTTATGCCATGATGGAGAAAAAATTGGTTCTATGAAGTCCATTACCCACTTGTAAAATGGTTCTAATGATAGTTGGGGTTGTAGAGGCATCCCATTACTCTTTGTTGGTTTTCCCATTCTATGGAATTCATCACAATGTAAATTATATTGATGAGAATCTCTATGTAGTGTTGGCCAATAATATCCATCTTGTAAGATCTTATAAGTTGTTGGCCAATAATATCCATCTTGTAAGATCTTATAAGTTTTCCTCTTGGATGCATAATGACCTCCACATGATTCGTCATGTAAATCATGAATTATATCATGCACCTCATCTTTCCTTATGAATCTCCTCAAAATATGATATGGACATAATTTAAATAAATAGTCTGTGACCCAAGTATAATCTTAACTTTTTTGAACAATCTTGCATCTCTCGTTGTAGGAGAAATGTTGAGGAAATTTTGTTGTTCTAAGGTAATTTGCTATATCAGAAAACTAGGGGGTTTGAATTTATATGGAAAACAAGTGCTCATATCGAAATTGGTTGTCAATCATACCCTCTTCAATAGGAATGGTCAATCTAGACAATAAATTTGAAACCACGTTATGTTTTCTAGGATTATCAAGTATTGTTAGATCAAACTATTGTAATAACATAAGCCATCTAATTAGCCTACCATTAATATCAGGTTTATTCATCAAATACTTAATGCCAACATGATATATATGCACAAAAACTTTATATCTAGTCACATAATGTTTGAATTTATTGAGAGCATGTACTACACTAAAATTTCTTTCTCTATAACAATATAATTCAGTTATGCACTAGCTAAATTATTTCTTATGAAGTAAATTTCATAAGGTTTATTGTCTTCATATTGTCCCAAGACCACTCCTATAGAATTGTTTGATGCATCAATGTGAATGTGGAAAAATTATTTCTTATGAAGTAAATTTCATAAGGTTTATTGTCTTCATATTGTCCCAAGACCACTCCTATAGAATTGTTTGATGCATCAATGTGAATGTGGAATGGAAGAATCCAATTGGGGCCTTGTAAAATAGGGGCAGTTGTGAGTTTTTCCATGATTATTTCAAAATATTTTTTACAATTCAAAGTCCAACAGTATTCCACATCTTTGGACAGCAAGGTGAACAGGGGATAAGTGATTTTATTGAATTCTTTAATAAATCTCTTGTAATATCATGCATGTCCTAAAAATCTTCTTACATATTTTGGATTCAAATGGGTAGGAAGTAAGGTGATAATTTTGATCTTTTCTTTGTCTACTTCAATTCCTCTGGAGGACAGGTGAGGTCCTAAAAAAATCCATTCATTCATCACCATATTACATTTTTCATTGCTAACGGATAGATCCACTTCTCTACATCTCTGGAGAACCTTATCTAGATTGTCCAAATCTTTGTCAAATGAATTTCCATAACAGGCGAATTCATATATCTCAACTTTATCATGGATGAGTTATGAAAAGATGTTGAGAATTTATCTTTGAAAAGTGGATGGAGCATTGCATAATCCAAAAGGTAAGACCTTGTATGCAAATGTATTGTTAGCACTCTATAAATTTTGTCTTGCTGATAGAAAAACAATAGAGGTAAATATTTCAACCTACTTTACAACTGGGTACTAGCCTGCTCAACTCAGACAGGGCTCTCTCATGTCACTTGATATTTATTTGGAAATCAATGGATAGATTTGGTTTGTTTTGGGGGGGTTTTGATAAATTTGTTGCCTAGGAAGGGGAGGGACACTCAAGGCTATGGAGTCGAATTTATGAAAATGAATTAAAACAATGACTGGTCGATATAACTCTCTAGAGGATAAAGGATAAATTAGGCAATGAATATGAGTTATAAATTGAATTTAAGCAAAGTGTAGGAAGAAGGAGAAAATAAATAACTACATCAGAGCTTTACTGCAATGAATTTTGAATTAGCTGGGAAGAAAATTACACAGTTTAAATTTTTTAAGCCAAGAGCATCATAAGATGAATTCTAGGCCTTTAAATCTCTAATTTAAATAAAAGAAAATGTAAATGGAATTAAAGAACACAAGAAATACATACAATGAAAGGAGATAAAACTCATATCACCTCCATTAAAATCTTTTCATAGAGAATTCAAAAGCTTCTTCATATGTATTAAATTCAGCTCCAGAAAATTACAATTGAGTTCAGAAACAACAAAAAGGTTCCCTTTCACTTTTGCCAATATTAATTCATTAAGAACTTCTAGTACTTATACAATTCGATTACAATGGTTGAAATGAAACATTTCATCTTTTAAAACTGACTACAATAATTTCAATTGACAGTCTCGACATACGAACCGATTTGCAATGATTAAACAATTTTTTTTTCATAAACTAACAGTTGATTTCTCCGTCTGCTCGCCTTTCATCCTCACCATCTGTCTTGATCTGATCTTCTATTGAACTTGTCTATCTGGTGACACCTGGAGGCTATTTGCTAGTTCCTAGAAAACTACATTTTGTATTTCCCAGCCGCACGATATCTTTCCACTGTAAGTCAGAAGGAATCTTGTAATCCATCATTTATTTTATCAGGATCTCTAAGTCGATGCAAGTAGCATAAGTCATAGTTAGTAGCTCGATCTTCACTTTCTTAAACTGATTTAAGATCTCAAAGTCTGTGGTCAAATATTCCACCAAACTTGGTCCTTTCAAGTTTCCCTCCAAGCCTTCAAACTTGGAATGATCCATTCTTCACTGTGCGAGGAGGGAGTTGTATTTCTCTAGGTTGTATAATTTCCCTTTTCCATCCCAAAATGATGGGAGTCCTTTGATAAATAATTTCTCAAACGTATCCTTGAATTTATGTATACTCTAATCCATCTGTACAGATTTTGTCTGAGCTGGCTTGAGAAAGTTGTGCTTAGCATTGATCCTCCTAGCCCAAATGATCAGTGTAGTCCTATCTTTGACCCCAATGGTATGAAGTTCAGCAGTGGGAATGAAATTCAACAAATTTATAGCATTTTTGGCCCACTCTAAAGGATTTTTTGCCAGTGTCTCATTTACAACGATACATCTGTTTCAGGCGGTGATAGCCATGCTATTTTTGTCATCTATGAAATTCATTTACACCCTAAACTTATCTTCTTCAGCAATAATAGAATCCTAGATTACATGTTTAGCTCCCTGCAAAATTCCTTTACCTTTCAGCCTCGTTTTCAACTTGCCTACTCTTTCCTGCAATTCTTGATTTTCTTTTTGGAACTGGGCCATCTTCTCATTCTTTATTTTCATCTCTTGCTACAACTTTTCAATATCTCCCTTAAGACTCTTGATTTCTCCTTTCTCTAGGCTAACTTGGGACATAGCCTGGATGATATCTTTAGTGTTTGAATCAACTCCTATTGTACCAAGTACAGTTGCAGCCTTGTTTTATACCTCTACCTGTCCTTGTGACCAATTATCTTTTTCCTTTTCTAGCTGCAATACTTTGGCTTTGTAATTTAGTGCTTCCTATTGAAATGTCTCTTTTTCTTGTTCTAGAGCGGTCAACTCCGTTGTTTGTGGATGCTCTATAGTAGACATCTTTAGCCTCTTCTTCATTCTTTGAATCATCTTGTCTTTTTCATCTAAGGAAGACTTTACCCCTTGAGGACCTTTATATTCTAATCCTTTGACTTGAGTCTGCCAAGCTTTGCTAGATGCTTTTCCTTGCCTCAATTGTCCTTCCAAATTGATTGTATGAGTTTTCATCCTTGCATCCCTCAAACTCAAACTCAAGTAGTATGAATACAACATGTCATTGGTGTTTCTGTGAAGATTTACCTTGTCTGGGGCACTGATATTTTCATAATGCAACTTGATTTCAGACACTTTATCCTTATCTTCCATCGTTATGTTGAGTGTCTTTCTTTCTACATCCCTGATCGAGAACATGGAATACTTATGCTGAGAAACCCTTTGTACCTCGGGAATCAAATCCCTTATCTCACTCATGGCTAAGCTCCCCTTCATAGCATATTGATTTTCTAAATCTTCTTTGGATTGGTAAACTGCCCCAGGTGTCTTATGAAAGACATGTTTCTTGCTAATGAAATCCCTTGAGCTTCCAACACTCTGTGGCATGCTTTATGTACTAGCCTCTTCATTTTTGGTCCCACTCTCCAGCATTTCCATATTCATTTGCTTGTTAGGTTCTTCTTCCTCCAGGGTTACTATCTGTGGAGACTGTGTGGTTTTCATTTTCTTGAGAACATTTTGCTGACCACTGGCGCTCAAGGCCTATGAACTGATCCTTTTTCTATAAACACTCATCTTGGGAGCTTTAATAATGAGCCTTGGAGGATTTTTATGTGTCTGGATCTGCTACGGGGTTGACTCTATTTGTTGTGTCTAATCAGGCTGCAAAATGACCTCCATATCTGCACAGGTTTCCAGGTTCGCCAGTTTATCAAAACCTTCAACATACTCATATTCATAAGGACCTTGTTTGCTCATCAGTCTTCTTTTAGATACTCATGTTCATAAGGACCTTGTTTGCTCATCAGTCTTCTTTTAGATATGACTTGGTGTGGATCATATTTTCTCCCTTGTAGCTATAAAAATTCAAACTCCTTGATTTTGGTCTAGATCTGAGGCAAGCATGATCTAGTCTTCACAACAAAGGGTCCTATTATGAAAGGAAACTTTAAGTTATATGCTATGTGCATTTTCAGAAAGTGTTTTGTTTTTGAGATGATTCTTTGCCTGATGAACTTCAGGGAAAAGACTCGGGGGGTTAGGAAAATAGGTAGAAGGTAAGGTGCCTCTTGGTAACCATATACCCAAATTACAGTAGAGTGCATGAACAACACCCAATCTCCCACCATATTCTTTGGATTGGGCTGCAAATAACTTTTCATTTATTCTAAAACCCTTGGCAGGATGGTGTTGAATATTAAGCTATAAACCCTGGACATGATCTTATTTATGAAAATGAGCATTGTGATTCTTTTGCATTCAGTCGAGATGAATGCAGCTTTAGGGAACTCTGTCTTATTCGTTTCTAAGAACATTTTCAGCAAGTGCGTGTAGTACCTGAAGTGCCTTAATGATTGGAAATTCACTAGCTATTTGTGTATATTATTAGCTATGAACTATTCAAAATTGATACAGACTGATGTTATGGAATCTGACTGAAAAAAGGTCAACAGAAAACCCAACATGAACTGTACTACAAATTTGTCATTATTTAAACCTAAAATCTGACTGAGTATGGAACAGGCCCACTGGACCTCAATAACCATGACGCTTACATGCATAGGCAACAAACGGCTCTCATAATGATGTTCGTGTTTAACAATGGTCTGCAAAAATAGGGTTTTGACTTCGGGGGGACATTCTCTGTAGACTGCAATTAGATTCTCTTCCTCGAAGGGTTCATACGTTGCTAGGGGAGACTCTAGTGTACTGAGGGCATGTCAAATTAATAGGCTATCTACTCTACACAGGACCCCTGACCCTAAACTATTTAAAATGAACTTTTCTTCCTACGAATATTGCTTGACACATCAGCTTACAAATTCTGGGAAAGGGAATGCAACTTCGATGATGTAAGGGACTATGGAGGCTTGAACTGCTTCAAGGAAAGGTATTATTCTCCCTACATTATCTAACAAATTGGCTCTGGATACGAAAATGTGTGAGATGATTATTTATGTGTCAAATATATTGGAGTCTCTTTCTTCTTCTTTTGAGGTGGGATCTTTCTCTGTTACAGATAAAATGAAAGGATTCATGGCCATGATGAAAAATACCTGATAATGAGTGGAGAATGTGCGATTCTGGTTCATTGTTGAGCTTTAGTTCGAACGAAGCATTTGCGTCAATTTTCAAATGTTCAAATGATTTGAAATATCATAAAATAATGACAGGGGACTCTCCTTTTATACATGCTCTTCGATATCGAGGGAGAGGCAAAGCGATTTGGGGTAGACCTCTTTTCTCCCCAATACGCTTCTGGTGGTGCCACGTGGTTGCCAGCTAAAACCACTGTATTTCTATCGGCCCGCTCTCACATGATTAAACCTTGTGCTAGTTCCCTGCCCGATACGCTTTTTGACCATCGATTTGGGATGCTTTCAAATCTTTGGCCCACTAAGTCCCATCAAACCCACGCCTCCACTATATTTATCCCTTCTCTACTAGATGTGACCCCATCCTCCAAAATATTGTGTTTTCGCATCGATTTTCCCCCTTGCTAGATCTCAAGACTTGGATTCCATAAAAAATTGTTATGGTGATAACACACTGTATATTAAGGGAAAAATGAAAATGCAATAATTATTGAATTATGTTGTTGTTGTTGATGATGATGATGATGATGATGATGACGATGATGGTGGTGGTGGTGGTGGTGGTTTATGTCTCTGAGACCAATATTGGTCTATCGAACCTTAAGAAAGGTAAGATATTACTTGAAAAGCATTAGGAGGAATGTTATTTCGATGCTCGAAAAGCATTAAGAGAAATGTTCCAAGATCAATGTATTTTTTATGACTTAGAATGTTAGGAAGGTTGGTATTGTGACAAATATTTTGAAATTGGGATCTAATTTTGGTATATGCAGGGCACTCTAGGAGAAACTGTTTTTCATCTTCAACCCTCTTGGTTTCAAAAAGATGACAGATTCTTCCTTTCCATGATGTTTTGGGGATTTTCCAACACCCAGTTTCACTATGCAGCTCATGAGAATTAGTTCTTATTTTAACAGTATTGATTTTGTTTTTTATGCTAGTCAAAATAGAGAGATACTTTTGATCTTCAAGGTTACGGTTAACCACCTCCTTATAATATATTAATTTTCTTTTATCCTCTAAGTCTTTATCACAACATAGATTCTCCTTAAATTTAGCTTGTACAATATTTTTAATATCATCGGTATTCTACATAATAACTTCTTCTTTTGTTCCCCAATGATTTAGCTAAGACTTGGCATCATTATGCCATCCTCGGTTGAGTCGTTGGTGATTTTCACTAGAGTCTGAAGAAATTTTGGGGAGCCTCTTGTCACCCATGTTATTTATCTTGTTTTTGTACATTAAATACCTAATCATAGTTGTGCTCTCAATGGGGGGAATTCTCGCTTTGATGAGGATGATAGGGTAGGGTGTATTGGCCTTAATTTTGAGATTATAAGTTATAAAATTTGTTTTGATCTTCTCTATATTTCTCTAGGATTCTAGAGAGATACTGCATCCCCAAAATTCACATCCATATAAGATAACACGAGTGACAAGAGTCTCACAGAGGATATTTTTCTTATCCCATAGCCAAAGGTCTGCTAATTTACAATTATTTCCAAGTCCATAATAATATTTTCACTCTCCATTTATCTTTTTCTCAATGTTATAGTTCCAATTAATCTTGTGATCAATATCAATTCCAAGATACGTGTACGAATGAACTTCCTCCAAGATATTGTTGTCATATACAAAATCATCGTAGGTGGTCTTGTTGGATTTATTAATCATAACCTTTATTTTGTCAGTGTTCACAGTCATACCTGTACTAGAGCAGAAGTCCTTGAGGATTCTAAGATACTTATTAAGGTCATAGGGATTCATTTGCATAAGAACAATATCATTGGCATAGAGAAGAGGGATGATTACTATACCAACAAGAGTTGGTCCAACAAAACTTGTGCCTTCCAAACAATCTTCTAACTTGTCAATGTAAATGCCAAAAAGGGTAGGGGGTAGGGGACAACTTTGCTTGACTCTTATATTGCAATCAATTTCTTCTGACCAACCCTTAACGCTCCTAAACTTGGAAATAACTTTCTCATACAACCTTATTGTAGCAGCTCTCAACCCAAAGGGAACTTTTAGCTCTTCTAACCTATTCCAAAAGTTAGTTCTAGACAAAGTGTCAAAAGCTTTCCTAAAGTCAACAAAGAAACAAAGGTGATTAATTTTATTATTGTGACACTCATCTATAATGATGATAAGCATGATATGATGATTCATAATTGAATGAGAACCTCATGTAACTCTTTTTTCATAATGTAATCTTAATATAATATGAATTAGTAACTATAATATAATGTTACTATCAATAAATATAAATGCAACAACATTAAATATATTATAAATATTATAATATATTAAATATATTATAAAAATATATTATAAATATTAAATATATAATATAGTGATAATATAATATCAATTAATAAATATAATAAAATAGCACTATTAATACATATGAAAAAGTCAATACTTATTATATCTTATTATAATACAAATATGAATATGCATAGGATATACTTAGTATAGTTTATTATAATAAAATATTATTATTATTATAATAAAATATTATTATTATAATTTTATTTTATTATAATAAAATACAAATGTGAATATGCCAAACATATATGTATTATAGGATATTTTTAGTATGAATTAAAAATGAAAAAAGTCAACCTATACTACCAATAAATATTATAAAAAATTATATAATATCAAATTAATGAGTACATTACAACTTTATCAATACTAATTAAATATTATATAATATTATAAATTAATAACTATCTAATATTATATTATTATTTTATAATATTATAAATTAATAACTATCTAATATTATATTATTATTATATAATATTATAAATTATTAACTATCTAATATTATATTATTATTATATAATATAATAATAACAATACATTATTAATATATAATAGATACAACAGAAATACACGTTATTAATAATAATAATAATAATAAAATCAATTATAACTAATTAAATTTTAAATAATAATTATATAATATTACAAATTAACAACTATATGATATAATAATAACAATTATATGATATAATATTATTATTATATAATATAATAATAATAAAACATTATCCATGTATTATGAAATAATAATGGAAATATAATAAATAAACGATAATAATAGATATGATATAATAGTCAATTGGGTTTAGCCCAAGTGGTTTGTGTTGAAGGGTGTTTTCCTCCCCACCTAGATCAAATTCTCGCAAGTGACATGTTGAGCTCTTAAATGAGTACACTATCGAAAAAAGCCTCGACTTTTTACAAAATCTGGTTTACCCTTAGTACCATCCTCGAAATGAGGGGAAGTGCCAGGTGGGTTTCCCCACGAGTGTTTCCAAGGGTGTAGGGTAGTAGGTGATGGAGTGTATTGTTAAGGCATTCGGTAATGTGAAGTCACCGTTCGAAATAGGCTTACCTTGTGTGTCACGCAGTCAGATGACACATACGTTCCCGACTAGTTGTTGAATTCGTTAGTCATAAAAAAGTATTGAGTATTTCAAATATATATAACATATCTAGAAATGATCTCAACAATATATTAACTAAGCTTAGGTGTGCATATGGTTAAATATTGTCAAATATAATCATAACACATAATCATCCTTGAATTTTATATGTGGTTGAGTCAATTCTTTGAAATTCAACAGGCATGGTTTTTCTTATAAGGACAAAATCAACCAACATGATTTTTCTTATAAGGCCCAATTTTGGAGAAAATTTGCTCTAATTCTTTGCAAGGCCAAGGGGAAAGGGGTGACACCTAAGAGACTTCTCACAAAGAGAAATAAACCACCTCAATAGGGGAAAATCCAAGTCAAGCCCACCCAATTCACTCTTCCAGGTATTCCAAATTGTAGGAGAACCAAAGTGTAGACGTAAAGAAAAATTAAAGTGAGGAGAAAAGGCCACAAAATAAAATAAATAACCAGAAGTTCCAAGACTAAAACGCCATGACCAAGACCACCAAAAAAACACTTCCTATAATTAGCTTATTACCTTCCAATAGAAACCAAAAACCTTTGTTTTTTCCTTCAAAAACATCCTAAAATATTCTAGACCAATGTTCTTTCATGATTTCCCACAACCACCGTCCTATCATTAGTTCATTACACAATACGTCAACCGAACAAGTTGACACAACAATGAACACCCATACCCTACACCTCCACCTTCCTCATATTCATGGCTTATAGTGCATCTCATTTACTACTACCAAACACATAAGAAGTGTCATGATGATAATTTATTTTTAATTATAAAAGAAAAAAAAAAAATTTGTCATCAGAGAAAACTAAAAGAGAGACATTATAAAACTAGATTATATTTTAACTTCATTATAATTAAAATTATTTCAATTTATATAATGATGATGATGATGGTTAATGTCCATTAAGACCAAAATTGGTCTATAAACCTTAAGAAAAGTAACAGATTACTTGGATTTCTTTAAAATGTTATTTCAATGTTGGAAGGCATTAAGAGAAGTGTTCCAAATCACTAAAGTTATTTTTATGCTTTCATTTTTAAAAGCATTGTTTTTATTTGTAAATATTAGTAAAAATGTGACCCTTTTAAAAGTATTGTTTTTATTTATAAATATTACTATAAGTGTGGCCATTTTCAACCCTTGAATGTGAGGATTGGTATAAAATATTTCCTTTCTCCAAAAATGATTCAAACCTTTCAATTTTAAAAATTTTGAACATATGTTTAAAGATTTTTTTTATTCGAAATTTTAAATAGATACTTATTAGTGTAGATACATCTTAGATCCATATTTTGTTGTTGTTGTTGTTGTTGTTATCATCATCATCATCATCTAACATAACATAACACTTCAACATCTAACTACTCTGAATGCAAAAAATATTTTGAATATATATTTAAACAAATTTTATAAATAAATAAATATTTTATTTAATATATTAAAATAAATTAATTTCTAAATAATTATTATATTTGTAATTTTATGTTAATATTTTTTAAAACATATTTGATTCATAATTTTTAAATATTATATTTATGTATTTAAAAATATATATATATTATATAAATACTTCTTTATTTCTAAATTTATACTATCTTATTAATTACCCACATATATTTCCAAACATGTTTGATTCATAGATTTCGAAAATGATAAAAAAAAAAAAAAAAAAAACTTGAGCTTGATCATGTCATGTCAATTCAATTGATGATATGTAGAATTGAAGCATTATATTATCAAGTTTTACCTCGCTCACAAGCTCAATAGACTTCACTTACCCAATTTTCCATGGCAGTGGAACGAATTGCCTCTTTCTTTTCTCATTAAAGAAATGAAACCAAAACCTATACTGCCTTATAAGCTCAATAGAAAATAATTTATTTGGAATATAATAAGGTAGAAAAAGAGGTATTTCACGAAAGTAGAAAATTCTCACAATAATGTAGTTATGCATCTTCTCTACAATCCTCTTTTTGTCCAGGAAAATTGATGCTTCATGTGACAGTCTAGAAGTATTCCCTCCAAAGACAAGTTTCTTGAAAATATACACAAATTCATTATATACTTCATAAAAATAGTAATTGACCTTTTGTCTCCACAAACTTTGGTACCACATAGTCACTAGATCAATTTTACAGTTTACTCTTTTCCCGATACTCAAACCCTTGAAGATATGGTAGTAAGTAATAGAAAATATCAAGTAGGAGGCCATATAGAATTTTTTGTCCCTTTTAAAATTTGACGATTGTGTAGAAATTTCTGAAGAAACGATTTTTCCCCAATTAAAAATGGCTTCTTCATGAATTGTAAAATACAAAATATAGAGGGCCAACTGAGGAATAGTTGTTGTAGATTCCTAACCTGTGATTCTAGTAAAGAGCCATGCCACCTCTCAATAGGGATTTTTTAATGAATTGATATGAATTCTTGATATATCTTTTGACATTGTTGGAGGATCTTCTAGATATCTATGTAATAGCTCTAATACATTATCCTTTTCTTTTAGAAATTTCCTCTCTTCCTCTCCCTTGAACATAATGGTCAGCTCTAGTAATTTCAACATTTTTCTAAAAATCGATGGTGCTAAATAAATAGGGGACTCACTTTGGAGTTGGATTTCCCTTCGACTCTAGATGAATTTGTCAACAAACCAAGAGATTACTTCTTTACAGTTAAAAACTTATGGTACACAACCATCTAAAGCAATACCTGATGTCCAAATTTTGTTTTCATTTCTCTCTGGTAGAGGAAGTGACGAATAAAACCAATAAGCTCTTGACCAGTGAAAGTTATGGTCTTCTCGGCCAAATAAGTTCAGAGTATCTCCACTAAATTGTTTTATTATGATGGTCATTTTGGTGAATTTTGCGGACTCTCATAAAATTCCTTTGGATGTTGACTTCAAAATGAATCTTTTCTTAGTAATATCAATTAAAAACATTTTTCGATGAAGAATTTAATATGAATTAAATGGAAATTAGCTCGAGAAATCTACTATTGTTAACAATCTTTTCAAAATTAATTAGCAGTTATCTTTCGTAGGATTTAGCATTAAATGAATCTTGGGACAAGTGACAAAGGAAAAGAATACATCATGATGGGGAAGTGGACATGGAAGAAAGAGGAAACACTAACCCGCAAGTCTGTGAACCCTGAACCCGTGAATCCGTCATGACATGGAAAATGACTAAGTACTTTTATCGGTCAGTCGAAAGGACACATAACAAAAGTTACAAGACTTGAAGACCCGCAAACCCATGGTTCATTTTAGTGACGGCGGAGAAACAGACTTATGAAAGAGAGAAAGGGCCATACCCGCGAGTCCGTTAACCCTCAAACCCGTCATTATGAAAATAGACTTAAAATATGACTAAGTCATGGTGCAATATGTAGATGGCGGAGTAACGAAAGTGTGATTTATGTAACAAAGAAATTTAATAGGGAGACTTGTGAACCCACTATGAAATAAGGAATTTTTTCTAAAGAAAAGAATTATAGTTAGGTCATATACATGTCAACAAAGAGTGATTTGTTGTGTCTCTAAGTGGTGAGTGGGTTTCTCAGGGGTGTTGGGAGGTGGGTTGGGTGGGGGGCTGTTAAGCCCTAATATTGGCTCATTACCCCTTAATTGGGGCATATTATATCAGTAATGTTATTTTATTTATG